>WBMW01006388.1:435033-499749 GCA_013396635.1 Penelope pileata | reverse complement strand
TTTTTTTTTTTTTCCTTCTGGGTTTATTTTTCACAGCTTCTGGTGTATTACAATGATCTTTGGCCACGTATTTGTGTGTGTGCAAGAGAACGGGAATATGGATTCTTGCATAGGAAGCAGAAAAGTGGCTCTGCTGATGGTATAAACATAAAGCTGCTTAACAACGGCAGCTTTTTGCTACTCCGTGACCACAGGATGGGAAGAGACATCGGAAAACCACGGAACGTACCCCGTCAGATTCATGAAAAATGATGCTATCAAACCTCTCGCACTCAGACTTACTTCACCGTACCAGAACAATTTCAGCAATGAAATATTTAATAACGTTGACATCTGAGGAAGTGTTAACACAATTGATGGTAGAAAACAAATATAAATTCTCCCATGTTTTCACTTGACAAGAGAGGGAAGGAGTAGGACGACTGAAGACTTGCAGGAGTTACGAACCAGACCCACAGTGTGAATACGGGCGTCACACCCAAAGCTCTGAGCTGTGCTGCACAGATGTACTGGATGTGTGGGAAACATCCCAGCCAGTCTGTCTTGGTGGATTGCCTGATGAGCAATTGCTGCTTCCCAAAAAGTACTCTGGAACTGCTACAGCTGAGCCATTTTAATCCATCACGTGCCGGTGATTCTGTAAGATGAAAAGAAAGCAGCGTAAGACTCATGGAGATATTACTATACAAGGCAGGCCGAGTTTGTATGGAAGAGGATCGTGTCTCATTTTACAGAAAACTGAAAGCACTGGTGAATGGAGAAGATGACACATCGCCCAAGATCTGAACAGGAAACGACGGAAGCTGAACGAGAGGAAGGAATTTGCCATTTTTATCCAGTTCAGCTTATGTCCAAAGAGAAAAACCACAACTTCAGCGGCAGCAGCAGAAGTGGGCCCATGTTTATGCAGAGGACAAACCCCGAACACCCAACACAAGTCAGCCTGTCACTTCAGATGGATGTCATCGGCAAGGCTGGGACAGGCAGGGGCAGTGTGCTGGTCTCCCAGAAGCCCTCCTCCACCCCCGGGGCTGGGTGTGAGGGCAGGGGAGGTAGCACAGTCAGTTGCCTGCCACCTCCTCGCCACCCGAGGGCACGGTGCTCTGCACATATTCTTCACTTCAGCACCAGAAGAGTTCTCAGCCACAGAAATAAAATGAAAAATTTTCGAACCCGAAGCTCATTCAACCCCAAATTTCTTATCTGCTGTACTTTGTACTCTGACTATCACATTTTTCCATGCAGGCTGAAAGCCCTGCTGGTGGGGGCAGAGCAAGCCGAGGTGTAGCAGGCCTTGCGCTCAGGCTCAGGCCGACCAGAAAGGTCAGAATTCACACCCGGTTCCCCCAGGGCCGGCCCGCTGGCTCACGGCGCCCCTCAGCCGCCCACCGCTCCCGCACCGTTTCGCTGTTAGCTCTGGGGACACAAAGAACACGGAAACGCTCGGGCTCTCCGTGACAGGGCGCACCCCGGGCTGCCCGGGGCCGACCCAGCCCCCGCAAGCGGCACCGGAAGGGCGAGCGACGCAGCCCCGCGCTGACAGCCACCACTCGCCGCCTCGCGCCTCCCCTCCCCCCGGTCCCGCCCCCGNCGTCAGTCCCGCGGCGGTGGTCGGCGGCGCGGCCGGGGGGTCGCGCATGCGCGGCCGTGAGGCGCAGGGGTCGCGGTGTCCCGTGCCCCCGTGTGCCCTCAGGGACGGAGCGCCGGAGTGCCGCAGCACGCAGGGGGCTCCCCGAGTGCTCGCAGAGCGGGGGCGCGGGGGTCGCAGCGTTGTGCCTGACCCCGCGGATGTCCCATCTGCACCCTGTGGCGTGGCACTGGCGGACGTTGCTCTGGGGAGCAGCTGGGGTGTGTTGCTGTGGTGCGCCCGTGGGTGCGCCCATGGACCGCGGTGTGCGGGCACCTGTGTGCGTGTAGCTGGAGAGCAGGGGGAAAGGATGTCCTGACGGGAGAATCGGCCATCTTGGGTTTTGGTTCACAGATGTCAGTTGTGAAACCCCTGCCTTCTGCTCTCAGAACGTGGCCAAATCGCCACTGTTAGTGTGGGAGGGTAACCCGGGTGGGACGGCAGCCCCTGTGCTGTGTGGGATGAGGAATCCTGCTCTGGGCAAAGGCTGTGGGACACAGTGCTCTGCTGAGAGGCCCTTGGAACACAGGAGAACCTGGAGAGTTTGGAAATGTTTCCACCGTGTAATGCTTGTGATTTGAAGTTGCTTTTGTTTTTGTTTTCCCCAGTTCAAATCCTTGAGTTTGTTCGTTTGTTTTTTGTAAAAGGAGAGCCTTCCCATCTGTGGCCATCAAACCAAACATCATTCTGTCTCCATTGTGTTGATTATTTGCTGCGTTATTTGCTTTTACATTCACGTGCCTTGTCCAGGGCTTACGGAATTCCTCGTATGGTATTTCCAGTAGAATTAAAGATAGTTGTCAAACTATGCCGTGAGCTGATGTCAATGAAAATCTGCCTGTTGAATTCTGGCCTTGCTGGAAAGCCCTCTTCCTTGGTTATGTTTTCTTCGTCCCTGCTGCGTTCTCCCTCCCTCTGTATGTTTGTTCACCACTGCCATCTCTTGGATGGAGGCAGGGCTGCGGGCGCTCCCCGCGATGGCTGTCCTCTGGTGGCGGGTCCCGTCAGCAGGGTGCCGGCTCTGCTGTGCCTGCCCTCCGCGCAGACTTTGTCTTCGAGAATATGGCACTGGGAGAGTACGCGTCAAGAACCGATCCTGAAGGCTATGTTTTTTCCTACAGGCATGGATCAAGTTTTGATGATCATTTCTGTGCTTTTTATCCTTAGTTTCCTGAGGAATTGAGGTCTGTGTCATTCTACATCTTCCTGCCTTTGGCTACTGAGAGTTGAATGTGTTAATGAGTCTTCCTCAAGTTTTAAAGTAGGACAGAAGCCTTGAAAACAGTTCTGTTCCTGTATGTTTTCTAGAAATTGGATGCAAGGTGAAATAGACTGTGATGGGTGGAATTCTATTCCACATTTTGTGTGGCACTTGTCCTCCACCCAGTGATCCCGTGCGTGCTGGCCAGCTGGATGCTGTGTGCCAAGTTAGCCATAGGATGCTGTCCCTGCAGGGTGAAAGTGTTGGAAGGGACACCAGCGTGAGTTTGGTTTATTTTGGAGGGTGATGTTAGGGGGCGTTAAGGCCAGGAAGGATACCTGTTTGAAAGTGCAGGGCGCAGTTGCTTTCCTCTTAATGGAGCAGCCTTGTACACTCAGTACTCTTAAACCATCTCTTAAACCTCTCTTATTTCTTTTTTCCCTAAAATGTATGCTTCAGTGTACCGACCTGCAGTTGTGAAGGTGCTGTTTTCGGTGAAGAATTCTTCCAAAAGGTGGTTGAAGGGTCTTGTAGTGGGTGAAACAGCTGTTTCCTGAAACAAGCAGTCAGAAAATGTTTCCGTCCTAGATGCGTGAAGTTGTTTTGGACATTTACAGGAAAATGCATGTATTGCGTGAAGCTAATTCCAAATTAAAAATCTTGAGTCTTTGGTTTCTAAGGCAATTTTTATTTTTTTGAGTGGGTGCGATATGTTTCATACCAAACTGGTCTGAAAAAACAGGAAAAATATGACAGGTTGTAAAGATCTTATTACATGTATAAGCAGTAGAGCAGCTATAATAGTCCATGTAAAATCTTTAATTAAATGATTTAACTTTTGCCAAAACGAGTATTCTCCTATCTGTTTTTCAGGTTAATGTTATCATAAATGACTGCTGTTATTATCAATGTCACTAAAGTAAAGATGATGGTAACATTTATTAAAAATTTGTATTTTTTGTGGCTTTGAAATTAAAGAATTCCTTTCTGTCTTGAAACTTCATGGCACGTTGCACCAATTTCTGAGAAAGTTTTAGGACCAATCCAGTTTTTAAGTTATAGAAATGTAGACTTAAGTATTTTTTCTTTGGTGAAGGCCAATGGCTTTGTGGATATTCCAAAAGTATTTAAAAATTAGTAAGAGTAATCGTACATGGGCTGGGCTGGGCTATTACTTATTTATGCATTTCACGGTAGAAAAACTGAATTTTAGATGGCTATGACAAATGGTATATGATGGTTAAGTTTCATATCTCTGATACAAGAATATTCATTATGAGTATTATAATAAACACAAATGGAAAAATCTACTTTAATACTTATAGTTTAAATCTTTAAAACGCTGGAATTTTTGAGTTACAGCCTCTTTGACATCGTTGAAGGGTTCTTTTACTCTACCTGTAATGGTAAGAGATGGATGGACTTACCTTATTTATAAGAAGTTTCTGTAAGATTTTTTATCTGTCAGACTTGCATATGGTTACAGGTTTATGACATTTGTCTTCTGTGTGCCGCTTTTTGTGCTTTTTTTTTTTTTTTTTTTAACTTTTTGTACTAATTCTGCGGGTAAGTAATGCCATCAGTTATATAAACTTATTAGTCATTAATTTGTATAGATGTTATTGGACACAATCTGAAGACATTTGACTTGCTGAAATACAATCTGCACAGCAGCAGTTATGGTAATCTGGGGAAGTAAAGTTCACTGGGCAGCAGCAGCACAACAGATTTTGTGATTCTTTGAAATAAGTAAATTTTTCTTGCTTGCAAAGTGAACAAATTGGATACTTTTAAATGTGTAGTTTTAGTTGATTTAAAAAAAAAAAAAGAAAAAAAGTGGACTGTAGTATTTAAGTTTGAAATTGGAGCAGTACTAATCAGGCTTCTGTAGAGGCAAAGTACAACAACCTGTGGAAAATTCAATGAAATTAAATGACTTCTTCAGTGGTGAATTCGATGAAATTAAATGACTTTAGTGGTGTATGCGAGATGTGTTAGAAACGGGAATCAGATTTCTAGGCATCTGAATCCTGGAGCCAACCTGCAGAAGTGTCTTTCCTCCCTACTGGTAGAGTCACTGGACGTGCTTAGTTTATAAATCTAGATTAACGATGCGACAGTATTAAAGTATTCCAGACAATCACTGTGATAGAAGTATCTTAATATATAACCGTATTGATATACGTGAGTGTCCAAGGAGAGCAGGCCAGGAGGCATATCGCTACCTAATCCTTTTTTTGTACATTGTACGTTAAAAGTTCTCATCTATCATCAGATTGGTAAGGAGCTCCCTTCCCATGTAATACCAAAACTATACAGCTTTAATTTCTTATCAGGGGTGACATTGTTAGGTTGTGAGGTTTTCATGAACAGATGGGACAAAAATCTTACTGGCAAGTCGCAGGATCCACTATTAGCACAATAAAAAGCACTTGGGCACAGAATACGCAGGAATAATTGACTTAAGAATTCCCCAAATGAGTGCCTCGTGTGTTTGCACATCAGTGCTGTGCCTCCAGTCTAGCTGCCCACACAGTCAATTGTTGCTGCAGTACAAGTTTGACTGAGTGAATCACTGAAAGCCTTTGCTCTGGATGTTTCTGAGGAAACTTATCTCTTCTTATTTGCAAAGAATGAATGGGCTGATTTAATGCCTGTGAATAGCATGAAACCCTGTCAATGGACTCAAGGGACAAATGTCTGTGGGAGTGTGTTAAAATAATGTACAACAAAAAGGTGTAAATGTTGATGTGGATGTCATGAAGTTATTTTTTATTCTTCTGAAGAATACATTTTTCTTTTTCTGTCAGGTGTACTTAGTGCCATAAATACATCTTTATTCAGAAGATTTTACTCTGAGGCTGTTTGTGGGTGTGGGTAATCAGGAGAGGGGAGAGAAGCCTCTGGCTGTTGCGCAAGTTTTTCTTGTGCCTAAGGGACACACATTCTTTCATTTGCAGGCTTGTTGGTACTGTGTATGGACTGTGTGAATGCTTCTCACAGAATTACAGTAGCCTCAACCTATGTTAGAATAAATGTGTATCACTTTTGCTTACACCTACCACACTGTCATTAGAGTCCGTACAGAATGAAGTATGAAGGAAAATACTTTCTGTATTTGTTTTGCGGCTGTTTTCTTTTGGGTGGAATATTGCCCTTCACCATTGCAACCATTGTGTCGTACTTGAGGAGCTTAGGTTGAGTAGAAGACTGTATTTGAGGAAATCCTTGAGGATCAGTCATGTGTAGTGGCTAGATAGTGGGCAGGGAGGCCTGCATCTTTTAGCTCCTGTCATTTGTCTCCTCATTGACTTGGATGAGTTGTTTTCTGTTTGTGCCTCTGGTTCCTCACATGTAGGATGCTTATCTAAAAATACTTCTAACTCTGTAGGACTGAAATTACAATGAACGGTACATTTTTTTTTACTGATAGAGTAAATAGCAGAGGTTGTTTATTCTAGAAACTTCTGGAGAAAAAGAATTCATTTAGTAAAAGCCAGACAGTTTAATACACTGTATGATTAGGAGTATGTATCATTACCATAAGCAGTATTTTAGTTATGTTCAAGTACTTGGGCTGGGGAGTTTGGTGCATGTGTCGCCTTTTCTTATTTTTGTGCAAGTCAGGGGTAAAACTTGAATTTAGCAAAGTTGCCTGGCTATTAAAGAAGCATAATTGTTGGAGATGTGAAGGCCTTCTTGTTAACTTGCAATTTAATTGAAGAAAGACTAGTCATTCTTCTGTATGTCTAGATAGATGGTACTCCCCCCTCCTTTTTTTTTAATGGTGAAATGAAGGTGAGTATTTTTGGAACATGCTGCCAGTTTGCTAAATCTTCTGCATAGTCCAGTTGCAGGAAGATGACTTTCTGGCAGGAAATTTTTTTGACTCAATTTCCCCAGTACTTGTAACATATACAGGTAAAAACGAATACTGCTCCTTCCTGTGCTGGTGTGAAGGAATACACTTCTTTCTGTTCCATTGCAGGTCAAACCGTTGTAGATCACTCTTCAGAAGAAGGGACTAATATTCTAACTTGCTGCGTACGGTTTATATTGTTCTCTACATACGCTTGGAATGCAGGGAATTACTGCGTTTTTGTTAATGGCAAAACTTTAAGTTTTGAAAGCTACAAAAAGCAAAAAGAATTTCAAGGATTCCTATACATGCTCCCCTCTCCATGCTGGTAGCTCAAAGTGCTGTGACTCTGGAAAGGGAGAAATGCTGTGTACTTCATGGTGAAGCTTGGAATTCATCTCTACTTAAGGGTTTTTGCAGAGGAATTACGTTTTGAGGAAATAATTTTCTCTTTATCTCACTCAAGCAATACAAAATTAAATGTTAATTGGAGAGGAGGTTCACTGATGGGGAAGTTTGGATGGTTGTGTTTGTTCATGTTCAGATAAGATTTTTTTCTGAGGATGCTCTGTAGAGAAGAGGATCGTGAAAACCTTTTACACTTCTGAATTTACAGTAAAAATGTGTAACTGAATTTAAGCTGGGGGAGACAGTGATGACCACATGTAAAAGTTTAGCTGAGAAAGTACAATTTGTATTTGGCACAAAGCCAACTCTGTGTATAGGTCCTTACAGTTCACTCTCATTTTTGCATTGGTTTACATAGAGCTATGTGAGAGGATACTATCTGCCGGAAGAGGGTAGTGAAAACTTTAAGCAGAGCTAGTATCAGACAGTCCATGAGATGCTGAGTGACGTATTAGCTGGGAGGTTGTGTTTAGCAGAAGTGATACAAGCAGTAAGTTCTGTCCTACAAGGATTTGCCATTATTGCCAATAGTGGTCTAACTTTGCTGCTGCTGCCCGCTTGGTAAGCCTTTCTTATGTGGGTAATGTCAGTGTTGTGAATGTACCGATTGAAATTTAGGCTCCATCGGAACTGGTAAAAATTTGGCTACTGGTGTAAACAGAATCAGAATTTCTTTCCTTGTCATGTAACCTGCCAAAGAAAGTGGAATTTGTATAGTGCTTGGAATATGGGTATCAGAGGCCCATGTGCAGTCGATTTATGGTATTACTAACCATAGTGAAGATAAAATGGTGTTAGCAATGACTGGACTTTTTGTGAAGTAGAGTAAAAATAGGTTACTTCCACGTTTGCAGATACTTTTCCTGGAGTTTGTAGGCTGAACCAGGCCTGCCTCTCTCTAGAATTGCATTTGTTCATTGTTTCCGTTGTCAGGTATTCTGTAAAGCTTTTTTGGTGTCTCATCTGCTGTTGTAAACAGTTCTCTGTGCAGCTCTGATGGGTAATACTCAGTATGTCTTGTATGGAAGGCTGTGTTGATGGGATATTTGCGTGCATGCCTTCAGGAGTATGTGGCAGAGCCTCAGTTGTTAAGGGGAGGTCCTGCTGTGGGGCTTTGCTTCCAGATCTGGTAACAAAAGTTACCAACTTAAAGGTTACATTTTAGACACTAATCCAGATAGCTGGTTTGAGGGAATAATGCTGGTCTGTTCCTTGTTAGAGCAGCTGCCTTCGGTTTTGGAAGGAGGAATAAGTCCCCTCCTAGGTAAGCTCCACAGGGTTCCTGTGCTTGAAGGTGCAGGGCCAGGAGCGTTTGATTCCTGGAGAGATTCTGAGAGAGGAGGACTAGGGCTTTTTCCTCCCCTCCTTTCTAGAAGTAAAAGATATCTTAAGGTGATTGGCAGTAAATCCAGCTTCTGAATTTCTCATATTCTCGAGTAAATAGTAAAGAATGAGAACCAGATGTAGATTTTTGGTAGCTGAAGGAGTCCCAGCTGACTGAAGGGAATGGAAAAGATGCTGAAAAAGACCTCGAGAATACACTTGTCAGTATGACAGGTCAAATCCAGTATTTATTGTCTATAATTTCTGTAGCCCTTTTCATATATTTTCTAATTGTGTATACATGTTTAACTTCAATTACGTGTGATTCACCAGCAGTTTTATGTTTCTCTTATTTAATAAACTATTTATCTCATGACAATTTTTGAGATAAAACCTGTGCATTGGGTTTGGTCTGTCCGGTTTCCCATTTAATTGTGTTATTTATACATTCAGTAATTTTACTGTATGCTTTTCTGCAATGTTGAGGTGAAGACAATAGTAAAACTCATTAAAAAAATTGTTCTTTTTGGGACTAGATGCAATAAGCAGTCACAAAAGCCATTATTTCATTGGAGGCTTCTGAAGAAAGCAAACACACAAGTACAGCTTAGAAATCATGGTGTTATGAATAGAACAGGTACTTGTGAGAATTTTTTTCTGTATTTCTTTTTGCCTGGCATAGACAATGCTGTGGTGCAGCAAAGTGAGCAGAGATCTCAGACTGCTGGAAAAAGACTGTTCTAGGAGATAGGACTGTTGATTTGCTTACCTGGGATTCCCCTCAATACTTAGTCCTCTCTTGTGCCTGGCCCCAAAATGCTAGAGTGCCTGTGGTACTTTTTTTTTCCCCTTTGCCTCCTCCTGCCCCTTTTTTCTGTCTTTTGAACTCTCAGCAGCCATTTTGTTAGGGAACTTCTTTTTCAGTAATTCAAGAGGATTAATCTTACCTGGGAGCATCCGACAGGCTCATTAGTTTACTCAAATCTGTAAGTCAAGCTTCTGGCTGTAATTTGTTCTTAAAGTCTTTGCTGTACCCTTGTGATGATAGAAAGTTTGACGACCAGCTGTGGCTGGGTGTTTGACTCATGTCACTTCTGCGAGCTATTGCGATGAAGTCTCATAGCCTGTTTTTCATGCTTACTAGCTAATAAGGTTTAGAAGTGTTTAGAAGATCAGTGAGATTTTGGCCCTGTGCAGGGTGGGAATGTAATAATGCAAAAGCATGAGCGTTGCCTACAATGCCTTGAACATGTTTAGGTCAGATACACATTGAACTCTCTGGCAAGCCAACAGCTCTACTTTTATTTTTTCCCCCCCTTGGAGACAATTCTCAGTCGTATAATGGTTGACATTCATTTTAGGGTATTTATTTATTACTGTTAGAAACTAAACAAATTTACTTATAGTCTTCATTTTTTTTGTCTGGCTTGGATTAGTGTGCTACTTAAAGGACGTGATTACAAAGAGTTAGCTATATAAAGCAGGCTTGATTTGCAGGGCTGCTGCTAAGGTTTATTTTTTGGTTTGTAGCTTCATGTGCGTAGCTTACAGAATAAATATTCACTGATGTCCATTGCTTCTATGATTATCTGAATTTGTCTCCAAGTAGGCAACAGTTCATTTCTGGAAACTGCAAGCACATGTTTATTGACAATTGTCTTTACCATCTTGATAGAAGGGACAATGATTGAATGGCTGCAGGAGCTCATTTGCTCTTTCAGCCTATGAGATGTTCCTTTCAAAGGGATTTAAAGGCTGGTGTGGCATCTGCTGCTCTGTTCTGTCGCCAAGGAAGAATACAGCAAAAGAGAAAAAAATGTGTATTTTACTGGGGATATTTGGTTAGATTTTAACATTTTGGCTTGACAATAATTCTCTTTGTTCTAAGATCCAATTTTTGCATTGAGGCGTGCATTTGGATATAGATTATACATGGTACAGCTTTTATTTAAAAGTGAATACACAGATGCATGTAGTTGTTTTTCATCCTCCTTGCATAATAATAGAAAGAAAATCAGAGCAAAAATGCTGAATTTATTGGTTTCCTTTAAGGAGAATGCTCCTTTTGCAGCTAAATATAGTGACCAATTACAAATGTAGAACTTAGAACAAGCTAAGCCCCACACCCCCCGCAGGCCCTTTTGTCTTGATTGAACCTTTTTGTAGTGTTTTCATTTATCTTTAAATGGAACTTTTTAATTTTTTTTTGTTATGCAAAGCATTCTACATAAATATGCACGCACATAAGTGTAGTATTCTTTGAGCTAAATATTGGCAATGACAAATTCAGATGTTAAAGCTTGAGGCACAGCTGGTATATTCTGAGGTAATTTACTGATCTCTGTGCCAGTTTTGCTGTTTTGTAGCAATGGGGTTATTATTTTACCCTAGTACTACTAGGAAGAAAATTGGCAGTGTTAAGAGATGTAGTACCACTACCCCCTTCCACCTGAACACAAGATGTTAGCAGAAACCCTTCTTCCCATTCATGGTTTCAAGCCAACGTTTAGTAATGCCTGATTTGGAGTGATTTATTTTTATTTATTTATTTATTTTCCTTTTTAAAGGATTGTAGAATGGCTCAGGATACTACGGTTCCTAAGTTGAACTTTGAATATTGGTTGGATAAAGCCATTGAGTGGGGTCAGGCCACCACGCTGGAATCCCAGAAGGATGTCTGCCTCCACTTGCCCCAACTGCAGGAATTTCTACATCAGACTTATGAAACCTTGAAACATATGGTAAGTGACTTTAAAAGGAAGAGTGACTTCTTTTGAAGACACCCTCAGAAACAATCTGCCCTATGTTTTGACAAAAACAAAATCAAAGAGGCTTGTTACTGGCCTGATTTATAACTGGATCAGAGAAGCAAATTGGGAAAACGGTCACAGGTAATGTAAACAGGAGCGTGCTTCCGGTTTCCTGGGTTTATTGGGAAGGGAGCTTTTTCTTCCTGATGAGTTGCTGTCATGTGACACCTCCTGGCCAATGCTCTAGCCTCTTTAAAAATCTCTTTAAAATAAACAAGAATTTGATTCTGGTTGACAGGTGATAAATGGGATTATTTAGAGGCCTTCACATGCAAAATTGTAACTGACCCTTTAAATCTCAGCGACTCTTTTGACATGCTAACCCCAGTGCTGTGGCTTGTCTAGTGAATTCCAGCAGTACGGCCAGACCATTGGCACATGCTGCTGGCTGTCCTGTTTTGTAATTCAATTGTTGTTAGCAGTTACTAGAGTGCTTTTTTTTCTTCTTTAAGTAACTTTAATTATTTTTATGTTTAGTTGTCTCTATGCTTTCCTGAGCATGGCTCTTTCGATATATGTAGTCATTTTAATTACCTTTAAAAATAGTGTATTAAGGTATAGGCTGACTTTTTATGGAAATAATTCTTTATAAATATTGTTCTCCAGAGACTGCAAGGCTGTTGTTTTTTTTTTTTTTGTTTTTTTTTGATCTGAATTTAATTTTTAAATGAAGATTTTTTTGAGGAGTGGTGTTTCTTCCTGAGTATCCGTCTTTTTCTTAGGAGAAAAAGAAATCTATTTTAATATTGCTTCTTTAAGTAATCTGAGACTTGGCCCAAAATGGACCTTGTGAATATGGCCCCAGAAAGTCTAGGGCTAACCCCAAATGTGAGACAAATGTAAGGAATTTATTGCAGCAGCAGGAGATGGTTATAATTCCTGCTACTTGCATGTTATCTCAACACAGCCCCATTTTTAAAAGCCTTCATTTATTAGATAGTTAAGCTACAAAAATGGAAAAATAAGTCTGATTAAACCAGATTGTGTATAAACTAGAATGCCTACTTCTTCAGTGAAGCTGCTTTCTGTTTGGTTAAAAGTCAAATGGCAGTTTGTTCCTGCCTAGTCATTAAATAAGCTAATTTAAAGAGGGCAAGCAGAAGTAACAGGAAGATGCTTAATTTCATGCCATAATGAATATTAATTTCTTCAGAAACTGTGAGACAGTATATTAATGAGGACCAACAAAAATATATTTTGATTGTGCTTTTGTTTATCACAACAAAATCTTGATTATTAATAGTGTTTTGTGATTACTGTGTGTGAGGGAATTAATAATTTTTCTCTCATTAGCTGAGGAAATTACTTAAGCTTTAGCTTATTTGAATTACAATGTTACAGCTGATTTCACTAAGCTCTGCTTTTATTACCTATCTGCAAACATTTTGCTTCCAGAGCATTCCTCAGCAAAGTCATTGGGATTGTAATTTACAATAATCCGTATCATTAGTGATTCTCCTTATTTACTTTTGATGTGTAGCGTGTTTGTTATATTTTTGTTTGTTTTTATGTCTTCATAGAATTCAATTGCAGCAATTCAGCAGTTTCCTTTAATTGGCCAGCTACTAGGAAGGCTTTGTTGGAATCCTTTCGTTATAGGATATGGTAAGGACCTGTAATGATATTTCTGTAACAGTTCCATAAACTGTATTCCTTAGGAATCAGAAAAATACAGCTTGGTATATACTTGGAGTTTGCCGTTTAAATGCAGCATTTTTTTTACTTAAGTAAAATTTTGAAATAAAAATGTTAGCCAAGTTATTTAAAATGTGTCATTGAGAAGTCTTAAATTTACTTTCAGAGATGATTGATTTCATGAATTATTTACAGAATCCTGTCTTGGGATCAGTAGGTTTTAAATCCAGTGAGTGTTTATGTGCATCATCACTTCCATTTATTTCTGATTTTCATGTTGTATTACTTACATTTTTTCTAGTCTCCTAGAATACACAAAATCTAATATTTCAGATTACTTTCAACATAGGTTTCTTGTAGTTATATATCAGAATGTTCTATTAGATAGATTAACATAGAGAAATTACTTTTTGGATACCCATTTTTTTAATTAATGAAAAGCTGTACTATATTATGATTGCTTGTTTTCATATATGTCTTTTTTTTGTGTGTGTGTTTTTTCCATCTTTTAAACTAGTAAAAATATAGAGATGGAAAACCAAAAAAGTGGTGGTCTCATAGAAAGAAAATGTATGAAAAATCAAAAGCTTTTTACTGTTGCTGCGTGCGTGCAGGTGAGATCAAGGGAAAGGAAAGAAACCAGGGACAGGAAAACTGGTAGAGGGAGCAAACTCATATCTGTACTACTTCATCTGTAGTTCTGGTAGTTGAGATTTAGCTAAGTGGTTTTACTGTTAATCAGAAAAGTAATTCTGAACTTGTCAGTCCTTTGAAATAACCTTTTGCTGATCTTCTGCTACAGCTACAACTACCAAAAAGAAGGTTGTATATTGTCTCTTGTGGCTCATGCTTCCTTTTGGAGAAATACAGGAAAGGACAATTTTTGTGATCTGCTGGAACAATTTACTGGGTCAAGCAGAGCACTGGGCTTAAAGTCTTCTGGTTTGGATTTGTCTTCTTCCAGCAGCTCCAAGTGTAGGCAGAATGAACTTATCTGCAAAACTCATGGTAGACATGCAATATGTTAGCACTTCCCACCTGAAAGGAACATTTGGGAAGGAACTGTAGATTTAAATGTAAGTCACTGTGGCAGAGGAAAAAATCTGTGCTTCTGTGGCACCTTTTGAGAACAATCTTCTGCTCTATGGGCATATTTTTATGACAATGAAGTTCCTTTTTAATTGTAGTTGCAATTTTTGAGAATGTTGGTAACTGTTGATATTTACAGTTGCACAGATGCTTTTCTTCTCAGTTTTTATTTGGAATATGCAAGTCTCTAGACTACCAGTGTCTCTGAGCTGACAATGTATTATGGTACAGAAAGAAGCTTCATCTATTATTTTCATCCAAGTTGAAAGTGTCCGTTTCTGTTTTCTGATTAGAAAAGTAAGTAAGCAAGCAGAAAGTAAGCTATACATACTTAGTTTCTACTTCTCTATTCTTCGGTATTTTTTGAAGTAGGAAAAGCATTTTATCTTCAAGTTGATTGTTACCTCTGAAGACTGGAGTTCTACTTCAGGTCGTTGGGTGAGGGTGTTTTTTTTCCTTTTTAGTCAAGGTTGCAAACCATCCAATTTAGAGGACTTCACTTGCTCCAGATAGAATCCTTTACTTCAGTGCTTAGAGATGGGAGAAGGAGATTTCCTCACACAGTAGACCTGAAGATGTGTGCTTATCCATTTCTACCACTTCCTCTTTTTAGAGCCACCTGAGCTCTCTTTGGAGTGCTGGCACTTAAGATTTCAGCTACTTTTCATTTTGCTAGATACTAGTTCTGGAGATATTCTTTAAGATAGTACTGGCTATAGCAGATGCTGACTCTCATGGAGGTTTCAGATAGTTTCTTATTTGGATAAATAGCTCATTCAGACGTGTCTGTGAGCAGACCACCCTTGCAGTAGGAGGAAATAATTCTGTTCAGTTCAGTCTTTCATACTAGTAAGTGGAAGAGGAAAAAAAAGCTATACTTCTGCATTTTGTCCAAACCACAGTACCTGTCACCTTAGATGTACATCTGTTGGTGCTGGATGCTGACATGGCTGACCACTCCGTGCAGGAAGCATGGTCTCCAAGGGAAAATAACCTCCTCATAAACACTCCTCATAAACACTCTTGAGCAGACGGTGACCAAGTTAGCCATATTTAAAACACTAAAGTGGGGGAAGCACTACCAAAGAAAATCTAATGTCTGTACTTGTGGCCCTGAACCACAAGGGATCCATGAGGAGTTCAGTCTTGGTAAGAAATTCTAGTGTTTTTTTCTGTGGGCTAAGGAATTATGTCCTCAATAGGCCCCTCCTGGTTTAAATTTTGAGCCCAAAAGCCTTGAATCCCAAACTAATACTATAAATGCTGTGGATTTTCTTGGTGGCTCTGTATGTCAACATATGTATGTAGGTGTGCATGCTTATGTATGTATTCATTTCCACTGAAAGTTCAGTTTCAGCTGATTGCTATTTATCTAATTGACGTTTTCTGGTATATAAGTAATATATATGCATTTTTCAATAGCATTTTGTAACAAGCTCTAAAAAGAATATTTCTAGTTCTATGATTAGTGTTTTCTCAATAGTTCCTTGCATCTTGCCCTGTTCATGATGGGTTGTTGATAAATGGACTGCATGACAGAATGACTGAGGCCACACTGATTTGTGAGAAAAGCGTTGCCTTTTTTTTTTTTTTAACCTTTTCCCTGAGAGAGGGACAAGGAAGGAGTGCAACTTGAGTAATAGTAAAGCATTTTATTTTATTTTTACAAAACAGTTTCCAAGCTGTTTTAAACTGCCTACCCAAAATTTTCATTAATTTAGTTGCAGTTTCAACGTCAATATATGTAGGTTGCTTTGAAAGTAATGCCTCCCTATTTATTTCCGTGGAACTACAGCATATTCAAAGAGCACAATGGCGCTATTTGACAGAGTGAATTCTCATCTATAAAGCACTATTTTTCACCATAGCCACCACCAACAGCTATGTATTTTTACCAGCAATAAACAAGAGCCTGCGTGCCGTGCTTGTAACAATCTGCACCAGCAGAGGTGCCCCACTGTTGCTGTCACCACTGCTGAAATGCACCACCACTGCATCGCTGTGCTCACATCCACTACTTGGTCTCCAGAAACATTCAGCACGTGTCAATGAATGTCAATGGTGCCTTTTATTCCCACATGGAGGAATTCAGTTCCACCCCTTTGCTCTATCCGCACTCCTGTGTCAGACACCATTGTGTCAGGCTGCGATCTGTCACACAGCAACAAAATGGAACAGAACATCGTTCAGAAGGTTCACCCTCTACTGCCATACCAACATCTGCTTCCGACGTTGTGGGCCAATAAATAATAATAATAAATAATAAATAGTAAAATAGGAGGCATTGTCTTTGGAGCAGCCCTCATATTTAAGAATCGTAGAATCATAGAATCCTTAGAGTTGGAAGGGACCTAAAGGTCATCTAGTCCAGCTCCCCTGCAATGCACAGGGACACCTACAGCTGCAGGTTGCTCAGAGCTTGATCCAGCCTGACCTTGAATGTCTCCAGGGTCGGGGCTTCCACCACCTCTCTGGGCAACCTGTTCCAATGCGTTACCACCCTTACAGTAAAAAACCTTTTCCTTAAATCTAACCTAAATTTCCTCTCTTTCAGTTTAAAGCCGTTCCCCCTTGTTCTATCCCCACAGACCCTGATAAAGAGTCTGTCTCCCTCTTTCTTATAGCTCCCCTATAGATACTGAAAGGCAGCTATCAGATCACCTCGGAGCCTTCTCTTCTCCAGGCCGAACAGCCCCAGCTCTCTCAGCCTGTCTTCACAGGGGAGGTGTTGCATCCCCTGGATCATTTTTTTGGTCCTCCTCTGGATACAATCCAACTGGTCCACATCTCTCCTGTGCTGAGGACTCCACATCAGGATGCAGTACTCCAGGTACTCACAGTACTCACCAGCACAGAATAGAGGGGTAGGATCATCTCCCTCGACCTGCTGGCCACGCTTCTTTTGATGCAGCCCAGAATTCTGTTGGCTTTGTGGGCTGCGAGGGCATGTTGCTGAATCATGTCCACCTTGCCATCTATGAGTACCCCCAAGTCCTTTTCAGCAGGGCTATGCTCTATTCTTTCATCCCTCAGCTTGTATTGATAGCAGGGGTTACCACAGCCCACGTGCAAGACCTTGCACGTGGATTTGTTGAACCTCATGAGATTCTCCTGTGCCCACTGCTCAAGCCTGTCTAGGTGTCTCTGGATGGCATCCCATCCCTCAGGCCTGTCAGCTACACCACACAGCTTGGTATCGTCTGCAAACTTGCTGAGGGTGCACTCAATCTCACTGTCAATGTCATTGATTAAGATATTGAAGAGTATTGGTCCCAGCACTTGGACCAGATAGTCCAGTAGGAATTTTTTAACATTCTTTTTTCTTATAACTTCAGCCTTTGAGTAACTAATTTTATTCCTCTGGATGTGTTAACTGGATGTTTAATTGAGTAGTGAGCATTCTTTCATACTGTAGTAAGATCAGATGCTTTTATTGCTCCTGCAAATGGCTATCAATGAATGCCACAATGACATATTTTTCATGGTGATCACAGTTACTAGAAAGATGGGAGGGAAAAAAAAAACAGCAGAATCTTTTTATGTGTGTTTTTCTGTGTTTGGTCTTTTGATGTAATTATCTTTCACAGCTGCCACAATTATTTTATAAAGGTCTAATCCAATCCTGTTCTTAGGCATCCCGTATTTCTTCTGCAATTCAAAAACAGTTGTGGAAAAGAAAGAGTGAACCTGGGAATGCTCCTCAGATTATCACTGGGTACTTCAGAAAGAGGACTGAGTGATCTCTCTCTTCTTTTCACAAATTAGTTTTACTGTAGCCAAAAATTAATTAGGGGAGAATTGTGAAACTGTAGAAGTCCCATATTTTTTGGGAACTGTTGGCAGAACTATGATGCAAGCATAAGTTGGTTTCAAACACGAGTTGAAGTTTGAATCTATATTTCTTTGTAATCTCATTATACTGAGAAAGTGTGCTTTGTTCATCTAAGCTTTGTGTTCATCGTTTTGACTTTCATCATGCTGATTTGTGTTTCTGACAAACAATAATGTATGCAGTCTGCTTTTTGCAGTATGCAGCAAAAGGTGTTCTCATACAGAAGTTGAATTCAGGAGTTACGTTTCACTTCGTCCCTTTTTTTCCCTTTTTGATCAATGCAAAACTATAACTTAATTTAAAACGACTATATAGCATACCATGGATGTACAGCATAAGTAGGAGAAGGCAAAAGAAAGGACACTTGAACTTAGATACACCTTGTTCAGGACAGATGACTTGGTTTCAGTTTTTGTTTTTTTCTTTATTGTCTGTTTTTCTGTATGTTTTGACCTTTTTTCTATTTTTTTCTATTACTTTTTTGTTAGTAAAGTTGTGACTTCACTAGTACTAAAATACTAAAATATTGTCTGTAGTACTGAAATACCGTCTGTTTGCTTAAACATGCCGTGCTTAAAATCTTTGTTTTCTGAGAAGCAAATGACTATCATTTAGTTGTTTAGATGAAGAAAATGGTACCTTTTATTTTTTGCTTAAAAAATAATTGCATGTCGGAGTTGTTCTAGGTTGAAATGCTTCTTGAAGGAGATAGGATTTCCTGTTAGTGTTAGTGTCTGAATGCTGGTTGGTGTCCCAGTGCTGGCTGGATACAGCTACAATCAAAACATAAGAATACTTTGAATTTCTGATGAGGAGTATGCAGGTTATCTCTTCTTACTCTGATCTTAAACAACTTAAAAAATCATAAGCTTTATAAAAACCCTTATTAAAAAGAAAAATACACTAAACACACAATGCCAGAATATCTTAAACTGTAGCCTGTTAAGTGTGTATGAGAAACCATTTCAGAGCAGAGATGCTAGTCAGTGGGAGGCCAGTGATGGCCTACAGGCTTGTTGAACATTTATTGAGGAATACTGGTTTAAATCAATATTAACATCTCTGATTACCTGGTGAAAACACAGGCATTACTTAATGGAGCTTTTATTTTTTCTTCAGGCTTTGCCAGCAAAGCACTTCTAAATTATACTTTCTGTTACATCCTGGGTAGCAAATATACGGGAAACAAATCATTTGTTGAGCATGACAATATTCATACTGTCTCCTAAAGTAGTTTCTGAAACTCATGTGGAATTACTTGCTTATATTATAACAATAGCACTTAAGTCATTATTATTATTATTATTATATTACACTAATATAGTCTTACTATTATCAAGGCTACAGTGCTGCATCTAGTTTTCATAATTTGAATTACAATCATTCAATTTTGCTTTGGGGTAGAATTCAGTGTAGAGACTCTTTCTATCTAACAAAGAACATTTTTTAAAAAAAAGCCTTCTGAAAACAAGGTGGTGGGAAAATATCAGGAGTTAAATGGCTTTTCAACTGCTTACTCCAAATAGTCAATTCCTCTATAATAGTACCTCTGCAAGTGGTGACAGTACTGATGCATATAGGAGTTTTTTAGAGACAGCAACTTGTTTCTAGCGGTGTATTAGAACTAAGTAAAATCTGACCTGATGTTAAAAAGATGATCACAAGAGGATTCCTTCCACTAGCACTTACGTGTTGTGCTGTCTGCAGAAATGTCATTTTCCTGAAGCATGGGGATTCTTAATGTGTTCTTACCGAAAGCCCCATGTTCTACATTGGTGTCACGGATGACTCCGTACTTCGCAAACATAAAAATGCTCACTTGTGAAAAATTTAATTGTTCAGACTTTGGACACAATGTAATAACTATTTTGCTACAGTTGATAATTGTTTATTATTAATGATATTGTTCAGATACTTGAATGATTTATTGATGTGATGGTAACTTCAGGTGTTTTTTATGTAAATAATCTATTAAGTCATACATGTATCTTCAGAACATCTGATTATTCCGTAGATTATAAACCAATTCCTTTTAAAATGCCATTGAAGGAAATGGTAGCGCAAGAACTACATATGAATATTGTTTTGTGCAAATCTGGCAGAAGAGAAGCACTGTGAGTGGAGACTGATATTTGGACTTTTATTTTTGTGGATAGATAGGAATTGTGTGTAATTCTGTCTGTGTTTTGATTTTTCTTTCATTCCCTCCCCCCCAAACGTATCCCTGTTTGCTTTTTTTCTCTAGATGAAAGCCAGAAGACTCTGATGTGGTGCTTATGTTGTCTGTACAGCAGTGAACCACAGAACCCTGTGGAATTGAAGGCCAACAGCTGGATACGAGTAAGTGAATGAATCCTTCCCAGGGCGGCTTTGAGTTAAATTGATCATTTAAAGGTGCTACGTCTACAGCATTGAGACACTGTCATTTCAGAAACTGCTTCAAACACAACTTCCATACGTAAATAGTATTGAAGTGCATACCGCTCTAATTATAACACAATCTGTGCTAGTCTGTCATTTTGAATATTAAAAAGATCTGGCATTTTAAAGTGGTTAGTTTTGATAGCTTTTAACCTAGTGGATTGACCAAATGCAGCAACTGAATAGTGAATGAAGACCACAAATCAGAAGGGAAGCAAGTGTTATTTAAAAAAAACAAAACCAAAATCTTTCTATTAAGATAAACTGAATAGTCTGCAGAAATACCACAGTTTGTTTTGAAAACAGCTTCTATTTCCTCTTTAGTTTCACTCTTTTTTTTGATTTTGTTTAGTCTCCTGCCTATGAAGAAGCTAATTGTATCCAAACTTTCTTCAAAGGCAGTCATAGAGGGGAGGGGTAGTGCTTGTGTGTGGATTTGTATTTAGCAATTTAAGGAATAATGAATCCTTAACTTTAATGCCAAATGTAGGGGTTTTACACAGGTACATCTGTTCATATTTTACATTTTTGCAAACTGAGCTAGCAAAGCACATAAGCATGTAAATAACTTGCAGCGCACTGGTGCATAATGCTGTACATTGCAGAATTGCAATTTGAGGGTGCTGTGGTTCTGATTTTTACATCTTTGCGTTCTCTGTGGATTCTTATCAACTTACAGTTAAAAATATTAATTGTATAGCTTATAATCTTCACAAGTAGTGAGACTGCAGGACTCATCTCGTTATTTATGTAAATTTCACTCAGCAGAAATTAATGTCTCTAAATAGCTCATTTCTTAATTGCCAGTTGTCGTTATACATATCAGTTTATCTAGATATGCAGGTAAAGTAATTATTGTAAAATTGGCATTTTACAATTTTGATATTGCTGTATTTATGTTAGTAAATAACCACTTAGCTAAGTAGTATTGTTGATTTTGGTGTAATAATTCTCAGCAGTTCAGGTCTCACAAACATTCTGATGCCCCTGAATTCCTGAATGAACATATGAAATTTTCAGCAACTTAATACCAACTAAAATTACCCACATCTTCTTTCTGTTCTGAACTTTTCTCAAGAGGCTTTTTGTGAGGTAGGTATGCTTGTGATACACTGTGCAGCAAAGTAAAGGACTTTTTTGAAGTCTGCTTGAACACTGACGGGAAGTGTTGCAAATAATAATTCTACTTCTTCTAATGCATTCTTACTGATTGGGAGGTATTCTTCATACAAACATGAGAGATTCACAATCGCATCCACTTAGGAATTACACAGAAAAATTTGTCATAGTATTTGTTATTAACAGTGGCATGCAGGTGTGATGTGATGGAGAGCTATACCCAGGCAGTGTTTTATTGATTGCTTTCATTTGTGGGGAGGGAAAAATATGTCCATCCATTTTAACCTAGATCAGTTGCCTGATATGGTTGATGTAACTGGACTGATGGTTTTGATGATACAAGAAAAAGGGTCAAGTGAAAAATAACAGACAGTTGGAGATGGATGCAGGAGGGACTCCTGCTTTTGGCAGCACCGCCACTTCAGGCTGTCCTAAGTTGGGACTAACATGTAAGCATTTGATGTAAGACAATGTCCTCTGCAGGAATTTCTCTACCCACTCAGTGGGTTTGAATCTAACTTAGATAGTCACTGTGAGTTAATGTGTCAGAAGAGTTAATGTGTGAGTGATAGGGAAGAGGACGTGGAGGAGTTCAAAACATGAACATGACTTCCAGACTACTTCTGTCATTCAGCACCTCCCTTGTCAATTATAATGTGTGTCGCATGATGCAATTTAAAACACAATGTGTTCATATTTTATTGGAGGGAAAGAAATAGCACTTAGAAAAATATTAATAAAAAAATTGATTCTAAGGTTACGTATGTTTCAATTAAAACAAAGGTTATTATTGCTTTTTAAAGTAGTTAGAATTTCTTCTCACTTTCTCACTGTCCAGTGTGCATCATCATAAAGCTTTTTGAAAAAAGGGGTTTTATCTACTTTTCCTGATCAGCACTGTAGTTCTAGCCACTATTAAATGTGATATAAGGAATATTGTGCTTGTTTGTACAGAAGAATGTAAGTTTTTTACTGCTCTTGAATGGCATCTTTTGCAATCTATGATACTGATTTTTCATTGAGAAATAAAGATACGTGAAGTTATTTCCTGCTGAGATGTTTTATTTCCCACACTATTTGTCTCAAAAGATTATCACATGAGTTGATCAGGACACTTTTGCTATGCAGCTATAACATTAAGTTTGCATTGACTGTTTTCCTTGTGACTGAGTGACTGTCCTTTGCAGTGCTTTGGTCTGACCACAGCCTTACTCGTAATACAGTGGGAGCTCTTCATGACAGGACTATTGACTGTCTTGTGGAGATGATGCCAAATATGCAGTTGTGCAGTAGAGGGGAATAAAAATGACCCAAAGCTTAAAATATATCATAGAGTCATGGAATGTCTTGAGTTGGAAGCGATCCACAAGGATAATCAAGTCCACCTCCTGACACCACACAGGACCACTCAGTATTCAAACCCTATATCCAAGAGCACTGTCCAAACACTCCTTGAACTCTGGCAGCTTGGGGCCGTGACCACTGCCCTGGGCAGCCTGTTCCAGGACCTCACCACCCTCTGGTGAAGAACCTTTTCCTAACCCCCAGCCTGACCCTCCCCTGACACAGCTCCATGCTATTCCCTCGGGTCCTGTTGCTGTCATCAGAGAGCAGAGATCAGCGCTGCCCCTCCGCTCCCCTCATGAGGAAGCTGTATGGGGCTTCTCCTCAGTCTCCGCTTCTCTGGGTTGGGCAAACCAAGGAACCTCAGCCTCTCCTCACATGTCTTCCCCTCTAGGCCCTTCCCCGTCTCTGCAGCCCTCCTTTGGATGCTCTCTAATAGTTTTATATCCTTCTGACATTGTGGCACCCAAACCTGCACACGGTGCTCAAGGTGAGGCCGCACAGCGCAGAGCAGAGCAGGACAAGCCCTCCCCTCACCCAGGTGGCAGTGCTGGGCCTGGTGCACCCCAGGGTATGGGACTGAGGAGGAAGATTTTGTGATAATGTGATGTAAGGAAGTTGAAATTTGGAAAGTAATTCTAAATAAATGTCTGAAATTCAGATTTTACTTAAAAGTTTTTTGTTATTTGGAAAACTTGCTTGTACTTGAAATAATGATCATCTAAGCTGGTTAAGTTTTACCTGTGTGATATGTATGGTAAGCTTCTATGAGAGAGCCCAGAGCCCAGAATGGGTTTATATTTTAGTTCTATGTACGTGGATGCAGAAGCTATGGAAAAGGGGCTTTCCCAGATACGAGTTTACATATAGGGACTGCTTCTCAGCTTCTGTGTAACTGACCTTAACAATAGCCTTGTCTGTTGGTCCTGCAGCTCATAGCTGATCTTACTTTCTAGCTTAATGCCTCAGCATGCAGTGAGGAATACTCGTTTTTTAAAAAAAGTAAAGTAGTTCACTGTGCAAGCTGGCATGCATCGAATAAATGAAGACCTCTAGGTGCACGTTTAATCATTGCTAGAGCAAAGGAAACATAAAAACCAAGGCAAAAATAACAAAACCCCCCGAACAAAAAATGAAAAGTGGTTAATGGAGATAGACAAATTTACATGTTTACTACTGAAAGTTAAATTAAATATTTAATTGAAAAATTTTTAGTTTATTATACTATCACTGCTTTTGTTGTATTGTTTTGGAAGGCCATACGTTCCTGCTGCTGTTGCAGCCCCTCCCTTTTCAAGTTTGCTAGAACAGGAAATGTTAGTATCTCTTTCTTTGTGTTTTTGTTGTTGTTTTTAACGCTTTAACTCAAAGGAAAGGGAATGGAAGATGTGTCAGCACTGGCATATATTTTTAATGGTGCTTTTTTTTGGGCCTGGCTGTATTTTCTGGAAACGTAGTTGTCTTAGGTATCTGTACACTGTGCAAGGCCGCATTTTGTTAATGACCACAAAAGTAGTTGTGTCCTTTGTAAGAGTAATTTTTAATGGCGCTGGAATTGTAAAATTGTTTTTGCTATTTTTTATGAAAATACCTAATGAAATTTCTGTGATTTTATCTTTCCTAAGATTTCATATGTATTTATCTTTTACCACTGTTATTATGAGTAATCTCTAAATAGTGGATGGTATAATGCCAAATTAATGTAAAAATTTTGATTCAGAAAACTGTAATTTTACTGCATTAGTGAGCTTCTAGTTTTTCATAGGAACATTCATTTTACACAGTTCTGCTGAAAATACTAAAACTGGTTTTAAAAACAACAGCAAAACTTTTAATCTCATATTAATCTATTATTCATTCATTAGTGTTGCTGAAGTCTTTCTGCTGTAAGATCAAGGTTTATGGTTTGCAATCCTTGCCTCTCCCTGTTGTCACTGAATTTAACTTCACTGTTTTTTGCTGAGCTGAACAGTGTTGATGGAAAAGTAGTGGACCACTTATTTCCAAATATATGCAGTGGGGAGCAGAAACTGTATTATTCTTTCCTTTGGACACTGTTAACACTTGGTCAACAATGATAAGCACCTGATTACCTTTTATGAGAATGGAAATGCTGCTTTTTCAGAAAAAGGATCTCCATTTTGCCAAATGCAGTCTTTGCAGCAGAAATGCAGCGTTTGCTTACTGGAGTTTCCCTGATTTTTAGGGAAATAGGAGGTATGCCAAAACTTCAATATCGTCGTCTTAAGTGTTCTTGAATAGCAAACATGTAAATAGTTTGAAAACCATTCATTTAATGTGGTACATTTTATGTAGAACTGCTTATACAGCAGTGCTCAAATGTTTCCGGTAAAAAGGGCTCTGTGTGGATTGTGGTGCTTTTTTTTTTTTTTTTTTTTTTTTTTTTTTTTTTTTTTGGTGGGGGTTTTTTTTTTTTTTTTTTTTTTTTTTTGTGGTGGTGGTTTTTGCTTTTGTTATTTCAGTTGTTAATCTGAAAACATTATGCCAAAGATAGCCTTCTGGTTAGTGTCTTTCCTTTTAATATGGATACATTTGCCTCCTGTGGAGGACACATTAAAGCTTCTGAGTGGAAGTGTTGTTTTCCAGAATAATGGCAGGCATATACCTGTCTTCAACATGCCAAGCTTTTGATGTACCCTGAAGTTGTATTTGTTTAGTTTAAATTTGATAGAGTTCTGTCTATTGTATCTTTGAATTATATTGAATTGTTGTGCAGTGGGTTGCCACTCCTCAAATAGGCCAGAACAAGAAATTTACAACCAATTAAGCACAGGATGTTTGAGATTTTTAGTGATGTTCTCCGGATGACCTGTTTTTTTTTATGATCGTCTTGACTTTTTCATTAAGCTACAATTTTAATTGAGTTGGTTCAGTTAATCAAGCACTGACCTTTCACCCCTAGTTCTGAATGTATGCCAGAATTTTCAGTAAAATGTACTTTTAAGGCCTCCATTTTCTATGTGGCAATATTTTGTTTTATACAAGAGCATTCATCTAATGAATGTATTCTTATCTAAATATATATGTCTAAGGCTGAGATGAATTAACCCATCACTGAAAGGATGGTCTCTCAGTGATGGCTGAAAATGGAAACATCTTTGATCTACTTTTTGGAACAGTTGCACCTGTACTGAAATGTCTAGTTGTGTCTCTCTACAAACTTCAACTGTCTAATGAAGTGTTATCAAATTTGTCATTCTTAGTAGTTTCATTTAGTGACATATTTGGTTAGGAAACAATATTCAGAAATAGAAGAAAAGCAACATTATTGTAAAAATCGAAGTTTTGCCAAGTGAAGCTTAAATATTTTAGAACTTAAGTGGATATCCTGTTTTTTTTTGTTTGTTTGTTGTTGGGGAAGTTGCTCATCTTTGAATTACTGTGAATTTGCAAGATCATTCGCTTACTTCTGAGTAAATGTTGTACAAATTGAAATAGAAGTATTACTAAGAAAAAAGAGTGGAGTAGACATGATATTATGGAGAACAGCTGAGAAAAAATTGAAAAGAAGTCGTGTTAAGGAAGGATTGGAGACTGAAAGTGTTTGTGTATGTACTTTTGTGTTATTTTGGCTTCTGTGTGGAATGAATTGCCTCTGAAACACATCCTTTCATTGAACGATGTTTCTGTATTTCTAGCGTAACAAGGACAGTAAGGCATCACAGTAAAGTGCAGAGGAACTGAGAGGGTCTAGATTATCTCTGTGAAATCCAGAGATTCTCAGTGTATCTTTATAAAAGTATCCAAAATAGCTGTTACAGGAAATGGAAGAACAAAAAGGGGGATAGACTTTGTAATTCTCATTGCATTTTCTTCCTATGTCTGCTTTGTGCAATAAACTTTGATTTGAGGGATATATTGCTAATGTGTAGTTGCTAAAATGGAGCATGCTGGTTTGTTTAGAGATGAACACAATTGTTCATAGTACTTCATAATGACAACTCTGCTTGTTGTGGCAGCTGTTTACTAACTTGCAAGCAGTAGTGTATATTCTTACATACCAGTAGATGGCATTCTTCATACTATATGCAAGTATGCATGTGTTTATTTTATATTAATGTGTAACCATTTTTCCATTTTACAGCATTCTAGTACATATTCTTCTAAGGGACCATGAAAATTTTCTTTCTATAGTGTCTCTCTAGATTAGAGGCTAACTTCACTACTGCATTTGCAGTCTGATGATACCTGCACCAGTGAGAATTCTGTGTTCAGATTTCTGGAGATTGTTAGCAACCGTTCAGGATACTCGCAAATAGGAAAAAGAATTCCATGATCTTCCTGATTTCCTGTATACATAGTGTATGCAGTGAATTGTCTTTTGTCTTTTCTTGCCCATAATTATTTCTATGATGCAGAACAATTCTACTTGTGTTTTTACTTGTTGTTACAAGTAAAATGTAATATAATGGCTAGTTCTTCATATTTTTAGTTTTTTTTAGTATTTAGGACTCTGTGTCTGAGGATCTGTTGTGTTAAACACTGTACACAAACTGTTGAGAATACATTATTTATTCTGAAGTGGTTATAATGAAAGACTCATCATGCAGAGAAAGTTAGAAGAAAAAAATCAAAACAAGTAACCATTCCTTTCTTCCCGTCTCCTCCTTCCCTCACGGAAATTACAGATAGTATACTAAACAATGCAGTTTTTTTTGTAGCTTCCTTTCTCTGCTTTTCCCTTGTCAGACCTTACTATCTCTGGTTTTATGGTGACCCATTTATGTATGGTCTTGGTGTTTTTAAGGACAAAGCTTCTATGTAAGTCAGAACTTTTTTTAGTGTGTCTGTCATATTATTAGGTTTGTTGTTGCCATCTTTAATTTATTCAGTTTTTTTTTTCCGCAGCAGATAGTTTAAAAGGTCTGTTTGCTGTGGGCATCCGATTGTCCCCATCCATTGCTTTACTTCTGATTCCTTGTTGAGAGTGAGCCTTTTGCTCACTTTGCTCCCTGCTACCAAAACATAGTAAAATGAGAAAAATTATTCCATTAACTACCAGCAGATGGCACTCCGTTTATTAAGGGACTGGCAGTATGTGTATCACACCCACATGCATCCGTGTATGAGCATACACTCTCACTGTTTATGAACAGTAGGGTAATTTTGATGTTGTTGGGGATTACACTAATTGTAATAATGTTGCAAACCTTGCCCTGATTCCATCTCTGTATTTTGTTGGAAAGGTAGTATTACATGCCAGTTTTGCCTTCAGTTTGTCAAATTTGTTGTAAGGATTACAAGTAGAGATAAGTCCTTCCCCTAAGGAAAGCCCAAGTGGCTGTGTCGTGCTGAGCTGCCCACTAGGTTAAACCACAAGAGTTCTTTTTGCACCCAACATACAGCTCAAAGGGTTGAGATGACGAGCAATCTGACCAGAGTATGTTAGAACAAATTTGTTTCTAATTTAAGTACTGTATTTGCTTAATAGTTACCAGTGCCATTGTTGATTAATTTGAATTCAAAATAGGTTTATTTGCTCTCACAGTTGTTTTATGTTATGTCTTTCTTGCTGTTTGTCACCTCTGAGGGCTGGCTTGTGTCTGCTTTTTGTTTTTATCAGTTTGTACTATGTAACGTTTGCTTATGTTGCACTTTCCATGAGCCCCAGGTGGTATTCATACTCAGCATTGTGTCATCCTTGTACCTTAGGAACCATCTCTTGGAATCTAGTCACAATTAAACCTTCTTCTCTTTCCCCTTGGAGATCCATTCTGCGGTAGAGACAAGGGAGGACATCTTCCCAGAATCTCCCATATGAAGAAAGGCTGAGAGACATGGAACTGTTCAGCCTGGAGAAGAGAAGACCGAGAGACAGTCTTATCAATGTTTACAACTATCTAAAGTGGATGAGGCAAAGGGATGGGAGCAGGCTCTTTTCAGTGGTGTGCAGCAACAGGACGAAGGGCAACAAGCCATATCTGGAGCACGGGAAGTTCCATGCAAACTTGAGGAACAACTTATTTTCTGTGCAGGTGACAGCACAGGAACAAGCAGGTTGTGGAGTCTGCTCTGGAAATACTCAAAATCCACCTGAACACTTTCATGTGCAATCTACTGCAGAAAACCTTCTGTAGCAGGAGGGTTGGACTAGATCATCTCCAGAGTTCTTTTCCAGCCCCTGTGATTCTGTGATTCCTTATCCCCTTCCCCTTGCCTGGAAGAATGCTGAATAGCGTTCATTATTGTTTGACAGGCATAGGCCAGACCATGAAAAGTGCAGCAAGATGAAATCAGGACGTTCTTGTAATTCATGATTCATCAGAGCACTGAAGCACTTCAAACATAATGTGATTTTAGAAATCTTGTTATACAATGCAATTATCAATGTTCTCATTTTTCATAAAATTTTAATCCAGTTATAAATCCCACATATCCTGTGGGATGGGAACAGGATGGGAAACAGGGTTAGGGTTAGGGTGGACAGGATGGGAAATGCAGACTTCTACAACATTTTTGAGTTGATGAGCCATCAAAGTGGCGTCCAAGAAACCTGAATGTTATGTTTGACTTGTTGTAAGTCAAGGAATAATGAAGAAGCATATCCCTAAATAGTAAAAGCTGATTTAAAGCTTAAAGCTGATTTTCCCAGATTTAAGGTGAAAGCATAAAAAATACTTCTCAATTCTATGTCTAAAGTTGTGTTTGCATAGTGGTTTTTTTTGTGTGTGAAACTCAATATGCTTTTTTTTCTTTTTTTGCTTTAAAGTTTACCTATTTAACAAGGAAGTTTACTAACAAACAGCAAACATACCTGTGTGAATATAATTGTCACAACAGTTAAATTGACTATTTTCCCATTGTTTATTTAAGTAATAAAGGATCAGAATTTTATATTCCGGCCTAGCTTCTGGGACAGCTAACCTTATTATATAAGGAATTTTAAATATGTAATCAAAGCAGTGACTATAAGGTTATTTTTTTACTTACCAAGTCTGCCTCTCATGATATATAGTGCATATGCACACCGATAGACTGGATCACAGGAGTGGAATGAAACAGGTATCTGAAGAACACTTTATTCTAGTTTGTTTTTTCAATTATAATAATAGTGAGGATTAAAAAGCTGTTTCAACTGAAGATAAGACAAGTTTACAACCTACTTCCTCCCCAGAAGAGCTGAAAGGACATAAGAAGACTCAGATTTACCTTTTGTGTCTTTGGTATCGAAACCCAGAAAAGTCAGAAGACAATTTTCATAGTTATTTTAAGTAAATTATTTGATGTTTTAAAACAATTTCCAATTAATTCACACACAAGAAATTGTGTGAATTTTTGTTGTGGGCATATAAATAAAAGCTATACACTCATATATTCTGTAAAATGAAACGAAAATGAAATGTTTTAGAGAATACATAAGAAAAGTGAAATTGTTAAAATTTTCTAAATGATATTAGGTTGAAAGAAAGTCAGTCTTACAGATTTGAGGGGAGAATCACAAGTGAGAGAAAACAGTATGATCAGGATTTGGAACAAAAGTTGAGAGACACATCAGCACGTATAGGCCTAACGTCTGATGCCTTTCATTTGTTAAATGGCAGTTTGATCATTTTTCAAAACCAACCAAATAAGCTTATGTCAGTCAAAGCTAAAGCATAGGGGATGGAACACTCGTTTTTTCAGAGCCTGTTAGCAAATTAGATCTGACAGGGGAAACACAAAAAGGTAATTTGAAAGCGCATTAGTATCTCAAAACACTTGGTGGGGCTTTGTAACTTTTGCCAAAAAAAATAGAAAACAGAAATACATCTCCAAGTCAGAAGAGTAATACTCAAAGTACAGAAGAAAGTTGAAGAGGCATAAATGTTCTGTGATTCTTTTCTGAAGGCTAGCTGTTCTGAAGAGCACTTGACTGATATATTTGTTGTCCATGTACAAAACCAGTCTGAACCAAAACCACTTAAGTTAAATATTTTAAAAGAGAATATCTGATAATGATTCATTGGGGAAGACGTTTCTGAAGGAACGACTGTTGGAGATGTTAAACTTGCTTTAATGTCAGGCTATAATAGTTGTTCTTAGTGAAACAGAGCAAACGTTTTCAAGTTCAGCCCTCTCCATAAGGAAAACTGCATCTGTTTCCTTTTCTATCACTTGGGTTGGGTACAGCAGTCAGTCTGTCTCACCAGAGTGAGCTCTAAGTACAGTATTTACAAATGTGAATTCAGACCTTGAAGAGAATTTCTGTTTACTGGAAAATCCAATAAGCATTTGGAAAAACCTCAGTGAGGCAGAACTTGGAGGTAGATCGACTATTTTGATTAGTGTCAGATCTAGGAGTATTAATAATAAAGGCTAATTGAAAAGTCTTGTTTATTGCACCTTGTGAGGTTGAGTATTGAGACCATAATGTGACAAATGAAGCTCATTGTTGGTAAATGGAAAATGTGGGAGTGAGGGAGCACTGAGGGCAGGCCGTTCCACAGAGGAAGGCAAGCCAGGATCCGTGTGAGTCAGCACAGTAGGCATGGCTGTGATGTTATGCAGAAAGTTGCAGCCAGCTTCAGAACGGGCCATCAGTCACTCAGGTGGTCATTATTACTTAGGAGTAAGGCCTTGCACTAAGAACATATGTTTCTGTGAAAATGCCACCAGTCAGTAGCTGTTATTCATGCAAAGAGAGTGTCATGAGAGAAATAGGAAAAAAAATGAAAAATACTTTATGCTACTTAAAAAACTGATGATAGTGGATGGTCTGTGTCGTGAATAATTGGTTTCTTCGTCACCATTTTGAAAAGAGCACTAGAGCTAGAAGAGGTGAAGGGATAAGCTGCAAATGTAATCAAAGGCATTGAATAGCCTCCATATGAGGAATGACTAAAAAGGCAGTGGTGTCTAATGACTAAAAAGTGTGGTGAAGGGACAGGGGCTGGAGTTTTATTGTGTATGTAATTTGTACATCTTTTGTCTGCTTGTTTTGTTGTTTTTTTAATGATGTTATTTTGACTTAACTCTGGAAATGTTTTTTTTGTTTTTTGTTGATGTACATGGTGTCATAGAATCATAGAGTGGTTCAGGTTGGAAGGGACCTTAGAGATCATCTTGTTCCAACTCCCCTGCTATAGGCAAGGACACCTCCTACTACACCAGGTTGCCCAAAGCCCCATCCAGCCTGGCCTTGAACACTTCCAGGGAGGGGGCATCCACAACTTCTCTGGGCAACCTGTTCCAGTGTCTCACCACCCTCACAGGGAAGAATTTCTTCCTTATATCTAGTCTAAATCTACCCTCTTCCAGTTTGTAGCCATTCCCCTTTGTCCTGTCATTAGCTGTCCTTGTAAAAAGCCCCTCCCCAGCTTTCCTGTAGGCCCCCTTCAGGTACTGGAAGGCTGCTATCAGGTCCCCCCGCAGCCTTCTCCAGGCTGAAGAGTCCTAACTCTCTCAGCCTGTCCTCGTAGGGGAGGTGCTCCAGCCCTCTGATCATCCTCGTGGCCCTCCTCTGGACCCGCTCCAACAGCTCCACATCCTTCTTGTGATGGCGTCCCCAGAACTGGACACAAGACTCCAGGTGAGGTCTCACGAGAGCAGAGTAGAGGGACAGAAATACCTCCCTCAACCTGCTGGTCACGCTTCTCTTGATGCAGCCCAGGATCTGGTTGGCCTTCTGGGCTGCAAGCGCATGCTGCTGGCTCATGTTGAGTTTCTCGTCAACACACACCCCCAAATCCTTCTCCTCAGGGCTACTCTCAAGCCATTCTCCGCCCAGCCTGTATGCGTTCTTGGGATTGCCCTGACCCAGGTGCAGGACCTTGCACTTGGCTTTGTTGAACTTCATGAGGTTGGCATGGGCCCACCTCTCAAGCCTGTCCAGGTCCCTCTGGATGGCATCCCTTCCCTCTGGTGTGTCCACTGCACCACACAGCTTGGCATCATCTGTGAACTTGCTGAGGGTGCACTCAATCCAACTGTCCATGTCACCGACAAAGATGTTAAAAAGTACTGATCCCAGTACCAATCCCTGAGGAACACCACTCATCACTGGTCTCTATTTAGACATTGAGCCATTGACCGCCACTCTCTGAGTGCGGCCATTCAGCCAGTTCCTTATCTTTATCAGACAGTTCCACGTGTCTGTGAACACCATGGCGAATACATATTTTGAAGGCAGTTCTTAGGTTACTGTTATGGTTACACACTATTCACCTTTGAGAAGAATCTTGTTCAAAGAGTTATATATCAGAGGTCAGTAAAATCATGGAAGTTTTAGAGAAAGTCACAGAATTGTAGTGGTTGAAAGGGGCCTCTGGAGACCATCTAGTCCAACGCTCCATGATACAAATAGCAGTACTGAGATACAACTGAACAGTAGTGCACTGTGAGAAGCAACCCTACAAATGGCAATAGAAAGGACTTTTAGTGGGGAAGTGGAACAGAGCATTATATATGATTTTTTTTCCACCCAAAGTTCACAGTACATTTTATGGATGGCCAAAGCAAATTTTGTTTATTTTATGTCTGAAATACAAAGGTGAGTGCATTCATTATGGATTGAGACTAAACTAATGCTGGGATGCTGTGATCTAATATAACATTGCTGGCCTTCTGATAGTCTCTTTCCCAGTTCCTTCATTCCTTCTTTCCGTCTTTTATTGGTGTGATTCATGTTCCTGCAAGTCAAATGCTTGGCTTCAGCTTGATCAGCATGGGTAGGACTGAAACAGTTTAATTATATTGGACATCTGTGATGTATTTTTAGTTTCAATTCTTACATACGCATTGTGACTTTTATAATTTTGAAAATGTTAAACTTAGTAATAACTCTTAGTGGGGCTTATATCCAGTCTTTCCGTGACCTTTGCATGTGAACCTACAACACGGTTGTGCTTTACTACTCCCGTCTTTCCCTCAGGTGTCTAGTTAAATCAGAGCATTTTTCTAGTGAGTTTAGAACTCTGTTCCTGCATTTCCTTAAAATATGCAAATATATGTGTGTGCATGTACATATATGTAATGTGTATGTGTACATACATATATATAAAATGTTTTTTCATGTTGTTTCTGGTTGTCTTCTACTCCAACACTGCAAGGCTAAGAGGAAGGATATCTGGTCACTTGGTGCTTATTGCACTGTTTTCTCTTCTGTTACCTTCTATTTCCATATTCCCTATTCCCTTGTTTTCTCATTTCTTCTTTGATATCATACTGATCTCCAAGAGTGCTATAAAATTTTGTCCTGTGATGATCATTTTCCTGCCACGTGTACTCTGTATACTTTGGGAACAGACCACATTCTGAACAAATCATAGGATCATAGATTCAAATGCTTTACTTAATATGAAATGTGAGTAAGAATGAAGTGCAATACCATACTTCTCATGCATAGCCACTGTATTTCCTAACTACTGTATTCTGTCTAGACGTAAACTTTGGTATTATTCTGCATATTTGGTTTCCCTCATTTCAACATGTTCTGCTAAATCTCTGATATTGTGAGATGCTGGTGCCCCAGATTTATGTTAGGGTTCCAAGAAGATTATAAGTCATAAGACGTCCCACCCTCCAGAATTTAATGCCAGTGTGTGTCAGAACCAACATCTTCAATATTAGAAAACTTTTCTTTCTTGTCTTAACTAATCAGCGCTTTTTCTGAGGAGTAAGGACCATTCATCTCCTTGGCCAACTCCTTATCTTTGGTTTCAGGTAGGAATACAGTATCATAACGTGTTTTGTTACCCCACCAGGAAGAAAGTGTCACTCTTCCTTCTGACATAGAGTGAGATGACCCACTATTTTCAAGTGATAAAACAGAAATTACTTGCCTTGCTTTCAAATGGCAAAAAAATCTCAGCACAACCCTGAATTTCACATGAAAACGGAAAACAGTCAAAGCAGAACACTCTGTGTTTTCTCCTTTCCAAATGAACTTTGAAATCTGAACACTTTCTTTTTCCTTCTCATCTGGCATGATCACCTGCTTCATTGCTCTATGCTGGTGTAAAGCTTTAAAGAGTGGAGATTATCCTGGTGGATGAAAGGAGCGTCTTGTTATGTAGAGAGTGTGTTACAGTAAGGTGAAAGCCACCTTAACAACATTCTCTGTCCAAGCATTCTCTCCTTGGTCTAATTGCTAAGTCCACACAGGAACTCTAGATGACTTGATTCCATCTGGTCTGTGAGTTACTTTGTAGGCATTGCGAGCTGATAGAATAAACAAGAGTGAGGTTGATTAAAATGTGTTGTAATGGAGATATTTTTCTGCCACATAGAGCTTCTAACTCCAGTCTCAAATTCCCTTGCTGTAAGTACCAGTACTTCATAATAGCTCATGCCTATGATCAGATGTTTAGCTTTCCTCAGCACCTGTTTTGAAAGTTTTCCTATCAGTGGGTATCTCAGGAACTTTGTTCTCTTGCATCAAGACAAAGAACTGTGAGAAAGTGCCTCAGCAATGCAGGTTCACATACATGTCATACATTTTTGAGCAGCCTGGTTATTCAGATAAACAATGAAAAATCCGTTCTTCTTCCATACACAGTCAATCTAGGGCCAAATCTGCATTTCCTTGGTTGGAAGAGTAACTACAGACCTTACTAGCAGATCAATGTGACTAATTATCTTCAGGAACACTTCACAAAATGTTGTTATTAGGAAAGAACGTGATAAGAATAATCCAAATATAACATGTTTCTCTCCTTTTCTTTCCTTTTCTCTCCTTTTCTTTCCTTTTTTCTCCTTTTCTTTCCTTTTCTTTCTTTTTATTTTCTTTCCTTTTAAAAGCAAATCTAAAAGCTCATGTGAATTTAAGGTAACACGAAGAAGATAAATGGAAAGTGGGAGGTTAAAAGCTGAACTGACTTCTTTGAGTTGATATTATAAACATACACATGAATAACATATCTGTTATTATTGAGAAAATTAAAGGAGAAATAACCTGTTCCATAAAATGTAAGGTTTAAAATAAATTTATTTCAAATAAATTTCTTGCTACTTTTTGTTGTTTCTCCCTTCTAATTTAGTAATATTCAGACTAAGATAAATAAATACTTGCTTTGGACTACTTCTTATGTTTGTAGTAGTATTACTATAGTATTTCACTGTAGGTAAAACACAAGATTATTAGAAGGGAATGCCTGTTTAAGAAAGCAGGCAAAGAGTGGACTGGGGGATCTGTTTTTTCCTAGTGGTTGTGGGAAGAGGGAGGTCTATGTTCCAAGGGGCATGCTTCCAAGAGAGAAATGGAAAATGTTAAGTCTCCTGGAGGCCAGGGTAGTTCAAAGTTACTTAATCACTTTCTGAGAGTCACTTCTGTGGTTTTAGGGATCTTATGGCTTTTTTGGTATGTTTGGAAAAGAGGAGTTGTCATTCCTCCTCTAACCTGTTCAAATAATCATCAGGAACTTTGATCACTGCAAAGACTATAGTGTATTCCTTTAGATGAAAGACATCTGATGGTAATTATAGTATGTATGTTGTTTATACTTTTCCCATTCAGTTTTTCTATATTTTCCCCCTCATCCTTCAGGAGCCTTTGTGGCACTTTTCCTCAATCACTTTATGTGGAATTTAACCTTGCTTGTAATCAAAGGTTTATATCAAAGGGAATCTAAAGACATTTCCTCAGGAAGTGGTCTGGAATGGGTGGAGACGAATGGGTTTTTTACCCAGTCCTTGAATTTTTTCGTTCAGCCTTGCTTCTGGTACATCCTTCTTCCCTCCTTTGCTCAGCAGTGGCATACTGTTCAGTGTAACACTTCATATTTATAGCCAGTAGACAATCTGTGCTTTTCACAGGGGCATCTATGCAGCCAACTCCTGGCAAAATTGCTGAAATGGTACAGGCTGGTTCATAAATTTGATAGGGAAGAATGCAATAAGAGTTTTGTGTTGTGTTTCCAACAACCACATCATAATGTTTAACCTTGTATGGTAGAACATCAGGAGAATGTATGGAGTACAGGTTTCAAATTTCTCTACTACATAAAGCTAGGGACAAAATTTGAAATACAATTTTCTGCTAAGAGAACTGCTGCTTATTTTGATGTTCAGGGCTTTTTTTTTCCCTCAAAGTTACTATTACTATGAGCTGTTGAGTGTTCTTAAAAGAAAAGGGAGAAGTTGTAATGCATTTGGATCTTAGGATTTTCGGAAATGTTCAATATGAGTAATCACTTAACAAAGTAACAGATGGAATTGTAATGTTTTAGTGCTCTCTAGATACGTATCTAATCCACAAGCCACATAGCCTCTGTGCTTTAGAGATGTAAAGCTTATTATAAAAATGTGAGGTGAAAGGGTGATGTGTCATTCTATATCTTCTGATAAGAAAGTTAAAGTGAATGTTTTGGTGGTAGATCTGCCTTCGCTATGACTGGCCATACTGTAGGGCAAAATATTTTCATAAACTTAAAATACAGATATTCAAAGTATCCAGTTTTGGAGCCATTTGTGCACATTAAAATAACTTGCTGTTCATTTTCAGTGATTTTCTTGTTGGACAATGTAGGGGGACTCGCTGCAACACATGCAATAGATTATAAGAAGACTGCAAGTATAATAATTACAGCGTGGAGCAGACTTTGCTGGCAGATACTAGAACATAGAACTCTCTTTAATCATAGTGCTTCCCATAGTGTGGGTGGTCACAGTCTGCAGACGTTTCAGTCAATCCATTCTCTGTGCAACAGCGGTTGTAAAATAGAACTGAAGTAAACAGCATTCCACAGACTTTCAGTCTTTCAATTTTGAGAAAGTATAGCTTCTCTTCGCCCCTCCTTTGGTTTGCTTGCTTCTGTCAGCCATAACTGTACATGCTTCCTACCCAGTCAATTCTGTTTGAAGTAAATAGTATATAATATATATAAATTCTTTAGAAAGTTTTTTTTTCTTTTAAATATATGTTACTTTAAAAACTGTGCAAGTTTTGATGTTTTCTGGCAATAAGAAGTCACCTCTGCTTTTACGTTAAGTGCTGTATAATGTTTAATCCTTTTTAAAAACCTTTTATCTTCCTTGTTTCCCTTTCCCAATTCATTTTCCTTTGATGCTCAGTGTTTTTTTTTTAATTATTGTTTCTCTAAAATATTTTATTGTTACTTTGGCTATTAGCACATAACTTCTCTTCCAACTGTTTCTTTTTTTTTTTTTTGTTCCCTCCAACTGGCAGCCAGTTTACTGCTTTGGGAGCTGATTTCACCTTCTTTTTCACCTGTTTGACATATACTGACCTGGAGTCTTGAATTTCATTAAACAGATCTAAACTTCTGAAGCTGGTGTCTTGCAAATACTTACACAGCATTTACAGGCCTTTTTGGAGAACGCAAATCAGTTGCAGTTGAGGACAGATACTGTGATTCTATTCTGTAACTTTATGAACGAAAATGTATTTTAACAGGTAAATTTTTACACGGTGTTGAAGCATATGTGGAAAGGACTCAAATATGCAAATGAGCTTGAAATACATGTCTTAACTCTTTCGCTGGATAACTCGTAGTTGAAAGTTAGCTTTCAATTGAACCAAAACAGAGAGCAAAACACTGATAGATGACGTACATACGCAGTTCTAAGATGTGATGTTATCTGATGACAGTCCAAAGACTTAATGAATTCCTAATGTGATATGGGACCTTTCGACTTTTAAATTACTGGTGAAAACTCAGTCTGAAAAAACCAAGTCTGCTTGCTTTGCAGCATGCCCTGAGGGAGTAATGAGCGATAGAGGCACTTTTCTTAGTCATTTCTGCAATTTGTTTGTGTCCTAGGTATCAATTTGGAAAGGGCAACAGGCTTCTCCAAGCTGCTGACCCTCTTTCTTCCTATCCCCTGGTGTATTTGTCATGTGCATATACAAAATATGTTGGCCAGAGATGGGATAATTTTGGAACCATTGTTTAACATGCTTGTTTGTTCAGCTGCACCAGCTGTTCAAGCATGTGTGATTACACTGGGTACACACCTAGTGAAATCTACTTCTCTCAGGAATACTGGGAGGAGGTTCTGATTTGGCCTGGGATCAGTGAAACATGAAGTGTTTTTTCTTTCCATGGATTACTAAATCATATTTTAGTTGCAAAATTATAATAGTAAGTTAAAGTCTTTATTTACTGGAAGCTTCTTAATGGCTTTTCTAAGATGCTGGCTATTTCAGTAACATGTTCTAGTAATGCATATATTTGTCATTAAACATATGGGTAAAGTAAGGTTAGCAGTGGGATATGTTCTGTGCCTGGTCTGTGCAAATGAGACTTTCTTCTTTATGACTTTCATATTTTTCTTCTAAAGAAATGTGATGCTTCTGAGATAAAGAAAGACCAGAGATTATTCTACTCATATTTGATTGGTGCAAACATATATTAATAAAAACTGCTTAGTTTTGGTAGACATATAATGTGATAGCTTTTCTGGCTGCAGTTTAATTTTCCACTTATCATACATTTTGCTTTTTTGTGCAAATCCAGCTGACTGCTGGCTTTGCGCCCATACTTCATACTGCAGAGAGTTTAAAATGTTTTCTATGGTAAAAAGATAGTTGCATATTCTAGAAGCTACATTTTGTTTAGAATTAGTTGATAGTACTTGTTTAACATTTGAAATATCTGCCTCTTACACTTGCCAATATACAGTCTTGCCTTAAAAAGCAAGATTCTTAGATATGGTTAGGGTGCATCACTCTACTCAGTTGACCAATGAATCAAACATCAGTAAATAGTTGTTAAAGTGATAGTATATATTCAAGAATTCTGTTAGAACATGTACTAAATCATTATTATTAATAAAGGACAGAAGAGTGATTGAAGGTGCTGGGAGAGGGTTCATATAAGAAAAGATCGGGGCTGGGCTGACCCATTTTAATGTAGGGAGAACTTTTGAGAATGAAGATGGGTTTTTATATGCAGCGTTTAATCAACCTTTGATGCCTGTTGTCCCAAAGTTTTACCGAGCTCGCTCTGACAGCTGTTTTATTGCTGTTCTTTCAGTTTTAAGAAAGTCAGCCTGAAGGAGTTCTTGGTGATTTCTAAGCTATTGAAGATTATGCATCTAATTGTTAGTTAGCCTTCTTGCTAATGCTTTTGTGAATCAACTTTCTAAGTTGATTTGAACCTTCTCTATTGACCTATAGATTATTGCTTGGTAGGATGTAAAAGCATTTGCAATATTTGGCTTTTTTACCATATTCTTCTGCTTAAAAATAGTATGATAACATAGTATGATAACATGTATAGGCTGGGGAAAAACAGACCTCTGATCTTCTTTTTTGAATAGATAGTTCTTTTAACAATGCTAAGTTAACATGAATATAAATAATTTCTTGGCTCCTAGGCCAAAATAAACAAAAGCTGAGTATCTCAAAGAGCAAAAAGAGACATTAAGGATTCTGCTTTTCTGTAAGGCTGCTTGAGCTTTAACAGCAAGTGTCACAATTTGCTAGCCAGCTGACATTTCTCACAGCGCTTTAGTAGTGCCAGGTGGCTTTAGTAAAGAGTAATGATTTGTTACTGACAAACAAAAAAGAGGTCTCTATTTGAAGAAATTCTGCTGGCATTAGGGATTTTTTCTCAACCTACTATAATTAGTGGCTAGCAGTTATTGCATCACCGTTATATGTGTATTTTGTGCTTTTTTTGCAAAAAAGTTCAAGAGCATTTTTCTCCCCTTAAACTTTTAACAGTTTGATGCTTACAAAGTCCAAAAACAACTGAGTAAAATAGTTTCTCTTAAACATCATCCTAGGTTACTTGCAACACATACGTATTGGAAGCATAAAAACCTGATATGGAGCACATAGATTTATTGATAAATTATCTTTTTCTAGAAATTACTGAAGTCACAGATTTAAACTAAAAAGTGAAATGATTTTTTGATGCACCCAGTCTTCCCAAACATAAATATCTTCATCCTCTTTTTGTGTGTGCATGTGTGTGTGTGTATTTGGAGACTTCTTCTGTGGAAAGCTTGCTTTCTGGCTTTTGAAATTTGTGGAGGGAAAAGGGAAATTAGTTCTAAATCTCTGGTTATTTAAACCGGAGAGCTGAAAAAAGAGATTTACGGTTGACTCTGGTAAAGCTATTGAATTTCCTTTTGTAAGTTAGTGTAAATGTGTGTTTTATTTCAGCAGCAAAAGTCTCTCCTTTTTAATACAAAGAGTAATAGCACTTTCTAGGTGGGCGTTTTTTAGGGAGAGAGGAGAAAGGAGGAGATTTGAAACTGCTTTTCCTGTTTGAGGCCAACCGTAGCCTCAAAGCTTGCCAGCCCCACAGTTTTTAAGCTTTTTCTTATGATTTCCAAGGGCTTTGTTAGTGATCTGCAGATGGAACTTAGACTTTGGAACTCATCCATTAAAATGTTGTGTGGTCTTAGCCACAGTAGTATTGCAACGTGTTTTTCCTATGCTAGTCTCACAGAGGTTAACTGAGCTTGAATCAGTGAGAGAACAACAATGCAGCTTCCTTCCCCCTTTCCCATAATTTTCTTTACTGCATACCATTTGGAAATTAGGATCAGGTTCATTTTGAATTAAATGGAAGAACATAGCACTTTTCTTCCATTTTAAGAATCAGAGGGAAAAATATAAGCCTAGTATTTTTAATGAGCTTACATGTATCGGCAAGATGAATGCAATTCATAGCATGTGTTAATTTCCAGACAGAAAGTGTATCAGTCTGAATGATTTATGTGATTTATTTATTTATTTATTTTGCCAGTAAGCTTTACTAGCAGGTTTTCATGGTCCTTCTGTACATTTTTGCAATTATATTTTTTTAAAAAAGGAAATTGCAGTTACAATTGTTGAAGGCAAGTTAAGGAGACTGACCTCTGTTGCACCAGGTACAGTGTGGAGAACTTCATAGAATCCATGCTTTCCTGTTCAGGAATAGATGAAAATCAACAAATTCTGTGCATCTGGCAACATTAATTTGCAAAAGAATAAATATTTTTCCTGTTTTTTTTTTTTTTAATCTCTATAGTAATATTAACTTAGTCTTGTCATTTGTCTACAAATTTTCTGTAACTTGATCAGATTGTCATATCCCAAAACCTTTGTCTCCATAGGAGTGTTTAGCAGAGTAATTTGTTTACCATCAGCTAGTCTTTCGTGGTTATCAATGGAGATTTAGATGTGGGCAGATTTCAGACTGTCGCTCATGTGAATGGGAAGAAAAATGAGAAGCCCCAATAAGTCCTAACCATGTGCTTGTGGCCAACAATTTTATTTAATGTGCTGGTATAGAAATTTAGCAAATGAAGACCATCCCATAAATGCAAAGAATGTGTATCCATAAAGTAGGCTGAAACAAAAAAACTTCCTGACAGTAAATGTCAGAAAGAAATGTACAAAGAAAACCCCTCTTCATCCTATATTTAGGCACTTTGGCCTTGATCCAGTAAAATGCTGAGGAATATTTTAAGCTTAAAGTTATGTTGAAACTTAAGTGATTTGTTTGTGCAAACCTTTGTGTGGTTACTGGAATAGACTCCATTTGGTAAAGTGAGAGGTTGTGTTGACTGGCTAATCACTGAAATATGTGTGTGTTTAGTATAGCATTTTATCTGTTTGAAATATGTTTGAATCTTAAGGCAGAAATTGGAGATTTTAATTAGGTTTTTGTTGGTAAGTAGTTAAATAATTTTTTTTTTAGTAGCTTATAAAATACACTCTCACATTTTGATTATAATTAGGTTGTAAACAAGTATATGGCATGTATGTCCCCTAGTTTAAACACTGAGATTTGTGTAAAATGTTTAGAAAATCATTTTGTTTAAAGTAAAATAGTGCTCTGAAACCTATGTTGTGTTTAAATATGTATGATGTTATACTACCTTATTTTCTTTTTGGTTTTGGTTTGTGGAAAACTAATTTTCTGTCTTTTCCTGGAACTAAGGAATGAGTGAGCAAGAGGTCCTGTAAGCAAAATTAAAAGTCACAGACTTTGTTATGATTGGATAAGTGTTTGGAAATAATATGAATTGTGTTATGTTAGCATCCTACTGACAGAACTGGTTTCATAAGTGCCTTGTGTTCAAACAGTCTCTGAATGAGCAAGCTTCCTTGTCATTTACAGACTTAGCCACTATGATTCTCCATAACTGACTGTTTATTTCATAGTAAAAAGGTTCTAAAAATACCAGACCAGCTTGTGTTTTATCGTCGATCATTTAATCTAGATGGTATGGGACGCAATAAAACTGCTAAACCTCCAGGCAGAATTTAAAAAAAAAAAAAATTACTAAAAATTATCTGCAGGCATTTGGTTTGGTGTGAGCTGCTGAGGGCTAATAAGCAAACAAAAAAGCCCCAGGGAATAAACTTACATTTAAATGCATCAAAACAATGAGTTTACCTTGCTTCCTGAGGACTGTGATCAAATAATTTGGGAATTAATTTTTAAAATCAGGAGACTTTAAGTAGTCCCTTTAAAGAGTGAAATAAAATATATCATATTGTTCTTTATATTTTTGAATGGAAGATTGGAAATTGTTTATCTAATTCATCACTAATGTTGTAATTGATTGCATAGTCTTAAAATATTTTTAAAGCCAATTTGAAAATAGAATGAGGTCTCTTGTCTTCTAGACCTGTGTTGAAAGCAGTGGACCATCTAACAGTTTTGGGGCCATTTCAGAGCAAAACTGATTTACAGACTCTTGAAATCATTGCCATACAAGAAATGCTCAGTCCAAAATCTGATAAGATACAAAGAGGATTTACTTCTAATGCTTCTCCTGAATAAGATTTTTTTAAAAATATACTCGTTTTTTCTTAGCACAGCTGAGAAAATGTAGTTCCTATCTAACCAGATGGAAAGATCAGAAATAAACCTGTTTTCTGAATAGATTTAAGAAATTTCCCCCTGGGTACCCATGTTGTGTGAATTCTAATGAGTTCACATAGATCATAATTTTCAGTATAATGTCATTAGTGAGCTCTTCTCAAAAATAAGGGCACTTTACTTTGAAAGTTAACATACTAAAAAGAAATATCCTTTAGAATAAATGATAGCTCCTTCTGTTCCATCCTGCTTTACCTGTCACTTCGACTGACTCATCCAAGTTGGCAAACAGAGCACAACAGTATCACTGGAAAGTCCTCATTAATATCAGGCTTGATAGGCTCATCTCAGTGAATCCATCCATCTTTTCTGTCCAAAACATACTGCCTCTGTTGATTTTAACATCTGCTTTCAAGGACATTGAGAATCATAAATACTTTAGAGAGGGGCTTTCCAGAAACAAATTGGTTTATTTGGTTCCCTGGAATGTCTTTGAAACTGTGTCATAAATTCCAGGACAGTTGCTAGACAAATGCAGGTACTAGAATAAAACCTGTCATGCAGTCCTGTAATTTAAAAAATAAAAAAAATAAAACACCAATATTCTGTGTTGATGTTTAATTTCAAAAGTAACTATGCCTTTAATTGTCTTTTTTTTTCTTTTTTCTTCCCCTTGTGGACGTAAACAGAAGGATGTTTGCAATTACAGAAAGAAAGGGAAAAAGAATTTAGAGCTGATTGAATCCCTGCTTAGTAATGGCACTATCAAAAGACCGAAACACCTTTTCCTCCTGTCCAGAGTTGTGAATGCTAACTGGGTTGGTATCTGCTCTGTGCCATGCAGCTTAGCTCAGCAGAGGCGCAAACTTTGCTCTAGAACATGGGTTCCAGGCTTTTGTTGAAGCATGCATTTTGCCTTTATGAAACAACTTCGTGGAGTAACTCAGCAAATCTGTTACAGCACACAAGATCAGCTTCCTTTACTTAAAAAGGAGCATCCGAAGTGTTGGCTTAGCTTAACTGAGAAGGAATACATATAGGAAATAGGAAACGTTTTTCAATTGCTTTGTCCTGTTTAGAGACAGGTGAACAGTAAGCAGGGAAACACAGTGATTCAATTTCTCTGTGGCATTCTTGGAGCAAAGCCTTCAGTTTCATTTTCTCTATTTCCATTCTTGGAGGATAGTCTTCAGTTTCAGATCTGATCTCACTCACTCCTCTTTCCTTGAGTGAATTAATAAGAGACACCCTTACAGCCAGTCTGTAAATCGGAGAAGTAAGTGTTAAATCAGTCTTCCTCTGTTACCAAGCCCAGTAGACAACAAGCGTTTTCTTTACACAGATGGAGTTAATTTTTTGTCTTCATGCCAATACTTACAGAATTGTCTGTCTGTTAAAAGTATCAGAATATTCAGTGCATCAGTGGATGATAAATTCAGTTAGCTAGGGTATTACTCAACATAAAATGCATAAATAAAAAAAAAGATAAGCAAGTTTAAGGAAGATGGTCATTATGAGGTCTTATGAAAATTGATTAATTCAATTTCAGGCTGAAAGGAATTATGTCTCAGAACTTTAATCCAAGGTTGTGTGGATGGATGTATTCTCTTTCAAGTAGAACTGAGATGATTTCCTTTCTGCTTCCTACTGAATCAACGGTGAGGGGAATTGAACTGGAACAGAAGGAAATACTTGCTGATATCACAGTATGCCTGGCTGCTGTTCATTTTTCAGAATCATGGCACCTTCTTATTTTCCCTTTTGAAAGCAACACTTCTGCCACAGACTCATCCATTTTTCTGGCTTGTGTGATGTGGGATTGGTGTGTTAGCAAGTGACTGTGTATTTATTTACTGACAAAAATGACTCACAGTTAAATAGATCTTAAATTGTATACTTTGTTTGAGTACGTTAGAATCCATGACTGAGATCTTCAGCATAAGACTGTGTTTAATATTGACACTTCCCATCATATTCTTGAGTACCTGCAGTTGGCTTTGGAATGATTCCTTATAGTTGATTAGTCTAAAATCACTGATTTAAGTTCATCTCTCAGCTACTGACTTTGCCTTGTGGAGTTTACCTGCTAAGTGGCTGGAAAAATCACATGAAAAAAATAATTGCCTTTATTTGGAGATTATTAGATATAAGCTTTTTTTAAGGCTGTTATCTACCCCTTCCATGTCATTTGTGTACTTGTGCAGAAATGTGTTGTTAAAAGATGTTGAGATAGAATAACTTAAAGCATCTTCTTTTAAGAAACAATTTGCCTTAAGCAAATGTGGAAGTGGATTGTCAATGTTTGCTTTCTTTCAGACCTCTCTATGCTAATGAAATATATGGTTGTAACAGAGCCATCATTTATGAATGGAGTTAAGTGCACTAAATAAACTGCATTTTCTGGTGAAGAGGAGAATTTTCTGGCATCTTTTGCACCATAGAAAGCATTTAAAGTTTATTAAAGAGAGCTAAATTATTTAAATTATTGTTTCCTAATTTCTCATTGTTGGATGTAGGTATATCTCAGGCTTTGCACTGGCATTAGGGTCTGTAAAATGAAGTATGTCAGACATAGAACTGAATTCTTTATGTTTTTCATCTTTTAGTTACGTACGTTTCTTTTATGCATGCCTAATACCTCATTTCACATTGACTACAACATCTCCTTGCCTCTGTTTCCTTTGCCCCCTTCTGTCTGTTGAAAGGTTCTGTATATTCCAAAAAATCCTGATCTACAAAATCCCAGCAGGGATGTAGTGAAGTGCGTGGAAAAGGAAGGAAGACATGTAGGGAACAAACCAAAGGCATGCAAAACAAACAAGCAAGCAAGAAATCCTGCTTTGTAGGACCTACTTGTCTGAACCCTTGATAGTGTTCTGTAAGCAAAGGCTAACTTGAGTAATGGTTGTAATGAAAAAATAAAATAGTTCATGGTTCCATATTAATAAATTAAAGCATGTTTGGAGATTGTACAAGTTAATAGATGTTAGAATTTTTAATCATAGGCAGACACGTGTACATTTTGAAAATCCCTGTTTTATTGTTTTTTCCTTAGGAGTGCAGAAGTTGCTGTTGAGGTACTTTTCAAACTATGATGCTGCAGCATTTTCCTACTTCTTTAGTTTTAGAAAAGTCACTAGATGGCAGTAGAACAGCAATTTCTCCCAGTGGGGTCTGTTCGGGTAGAAAGGAAAAAACGTTTACACATTTAAGATAAGTTTGCAAGATAGTAAAATAATTCTAAACTAAAATGTGAAAAATAATGTGTCCCAAATGCTTGTTGTTTCGATAGCCATGTTTTCTTATATCTTCTTGTATCTACTGGTTGTATCTTCTCTCTTACATTAATATATCAAACAGAATACATCTAATTCTGATGCCTTCTATTGAAACGAACATGGTTGACCACCTGCTGCTGCTGCCAGACTGAGGCAGAAACCCAGACAGAGGGACCACAACCTTCCTGGGCTGATGCTTGCACCCAGATGGACCTCCCAAGGAACAATGGAGCTGCCCTGTCCTTTAGTTGTGGGGAACTCCAGAATCTGGAAATCCCCTAAGAGCTTGAGAGCAGAGGGGAGTGTAATGGGTGAAAGTGTGCCCAGCTTGGCAAACTTTTTGAGCAACTGGCCATTAAGTTGGTCCAACCAAGCACCCATGTTAGAACCAGTACCACCAAAAAAGGGTGAAGGTGTTAGTAACTTCGGACTCCTTGCTGAGAGGCACCCATTTGCCACCTGAACAATCTCTAGAGAGGTTTGCCACTTGCCAGGGTCCCATATTTATGATATCAAGAAGAGGCTACCACGATTGGTAAAGCTGGAGATCTGCTACCCATTCCTTCCTGTTTACTTGGGTTGCATGAATCTGCAATGAAACTCTGAAATACCAAAGTGACTTTATGTCCCTCAGAAAGTTGTTGAAAGGATCAGGTGTGCAGGTAGTGTTCTGTATCCTCCTAGCTGGAGACTAGGACCTGGGAAGAAGGAGGTGAACAGACCAGGTGAATGATTGGCTGTGTGGCTGGTGCCACACTCAGGTCTGTGGGTTCTATGATCTCGGGAGCACCTTCAGGAGACTTGCCATGGGATGCAACTGATCAGCTGGGGCGAGAGTGTGCTGGGTGAACTGATTACCAGAGCTTGAAATTAGATTCAACGGAGGAATGGGATGTACTACTGAGTGACAGAGGAGGGCCAAGGAACACTGTCACTTCAGAAAGAAGCAAGGAAAAACTTCAGAATTGTTCCAAAGGAGTTAGAGAGGGCTCCTCTGAGAAGGAAGGGGACCAATAGCCCAGCTGAAGTGCCTCTACACCAATATGCACAGCATGGGAAAAAAGCAGGAGTTGGAAACCATGATGCAGTTAGAAAAATACAACCTAATAGCTATCATGGAAACACAGTGGGATGAATCACACGACTGGAACTCTGCAATTGAGGGCTATAAGCTTTTTGGAAGAGATAGTCAGGGAAGAAATGATGAGAGAGTTGTCCTCAATGTTAAGAAACTGATAGATTGCAAAGAGTTGCCTCTGAGAAATGTCCATGAACAGCTGGAGAGCTTGTAGGTTAAAATTAGGGACCAGACCAATAAAGGACATCTGGTGGTTGGAGTCTACTACAGGCCGCCTGATCAAGGGGAGCCTGTTGACGAGGCCTTCTTGCTTCAGCTGAAAGGCATCACACTCACAGGCTCTCATCCTGATCAGTGATTTTAGCCACCTAGATGTGCACTGGGAATGCAACACAGTGGGCTGTAAGGAGTCCAGGAGGCTCCTGGAATTTGCTGAGTATGACTTCTTGGTCCAAGTATTAGACAGAAGTATTACTGGACCTGGTAATGCACCAATGCAGATGAGCTCATTAAAGAAGTTGAGCTTGGATGCAGTCTGGGCTGTAGTGACCATGCCCTGGTTGAGTTCATGATCTTGAGGAATATGAGCCTGGCAAAGGGCAAAGTCTGGACCCTGAACTTCAGGAGAGTGAACTGGCCGTTTAAGGAATTATTGGATGCAATTCCCTAGGAAGTTGTCCTTGGGGACAAAGAAATAAACTAGAGCTGGCAACTCTTTAAGGAATCAATCTCAGACATGAGTACAGACTGAAAAAAGAAATCCTTGAGAGCAGCCCTGCAGAGAAGGACCTGGGTGTTCTGGTAGACAAAAAGCTGGACATGAGCCAGCAGCGTGTGCTTGCAGCCCAAAAGGCCAATAGTATCCTGGGCTCCATCAGAAAAGGGATGGCAGCAGGGAGAGGGAAGAGATTATCCCCCTCTGCTCTGCCCTCGTGAGGCCCCATCTGGAGTACTGCATCCAGGTCTGGGGCCCCCAGCACGAGAAAGATGTGGGGCTGTTGGAGCAGGTCCAGAGGAGGGCCACAAGGATGCTCAGAGGGCTGGAGCACCTCTGCTACGAGGACAGGCTGAGGGAGCTGGGCTTGTTCGGTCTGGAGAAGAGAAGGCTGTGGGGAGACCTCATTGCAGCCTTCCTGTACTTACAGGGAGCTCATTAACAGGAGGGAGACTGAATTTTTGCATGGGCAAATAGTGATAGGATAAGGGAGAGCAGTTTTAAACTAGGAGAGGGGAGATTTAGATTAGATATTAGAAAGCAAATCTTTACTCAGAGGGTGGTGAGGCCCTGGCACAGCTGTCCAGAGGGCTTTGGATGCCCCATCCCTGGAGGCATTCAAGGCCAGGTTGAATGGTGCCCTGAGCAGCCTGATCTGGTGGGTGGCATTCCTGCCCATGGCAGAGGATTGGAACTGGATGAGCTGCAAGGTCACTTTCAACACCCAAGCCATTCTATGATTCCATTTCCTGGCCTTCTGAAGCTGTTGCCTTGGGATGTCTAACAAAAACGGGTAGAAATATTTGATTTGGATTTCTGAAAAAAGAAAATGAGCTAGCTGATTTTTATTTTATTCATTTATTCTGGAATATTTCATCAGAATACCCTTCTAAAAAGTTTACACAGAGTAATGACTCTAAGATCATAGAAGTCACAGACCTTTCTTCCAAACTTTACTTTTACCTACATATTTTTAAAATGACTGTCTTTTTCACTGCTTGCTAATCCTTAACCGTATCTAGCAAAGGGTGTTATTGCCATACAAGGTGTGGCGTTTCATTGTCGATTATATGTGAAGTTCTGAAATGAACTTCTGGAAAGGGAATGTAGCAGTTATTATGTCAGTGTGTAGCAATAGAATTTAGGAAGGAAAGAAAACTTGTAAATTCACAGTGTACCAGTTGATAAGCAACATAAAACTATCTCTACTCAGTTAAGAAACCAGGATGCAAAAGCCTGCTCAAGATTTAACACAGCAATTTTGATAAATAAGTTCTGTTGGTACGGTGCTGGAGATTTGTCGCAAAGATAGTGCAAGTGTAGTATAGTACTGAAGAACTGGGAAAGCATGAAAACAGAGTAAAGAACACTATGTTCAGAGTCCTTCTTTGTACAATTCTGCAGTGTTGTTGTATGGAATGTATAATTCAATTTGAATCTATCTAAATCTGTCATTAAAAGATTGCTTTGTTTCTATTTGATAGGTTTAAAAGGTTTAATTAAACATGATGTAAACCATTCAATAATGAAATCAGTAGAAGTGTCAAACAAATTTTATCATTATCTTTTCAAGGTAATGAGGAAATCAAGCAAATTAAGTTATGAGGCCATATCTTGAATAGCAGTCAGAAATACGGGGGCCTCTTGAAGGAGTGATATGGAAAAGTAAACCTTAACTTCATGCTTTCTCTTCTTGATCAAGGTGCTGCTGCATGTGTGATTTTTTTTGTTTGTTTCTTTATTTTTTCCTATGTGAATAGGAGCTGTGTGCTCTTCTGTATTGATGATATAGAATGAAATGATCATGACTGGTCAGGAGATCTTCCTCAGATACGGGTCAATAGCAGTACATTCTTTTCATGAATGGCGTTGTAGCCTAATACTGTTTTGTTTTTTTATTTCCCTTCTGTTGATTTCTTCCAGAGCTTACTGTGCCATCTCCTTTCTTCTTCTAAGTGGGAAAGTAATGAGGCTGAGACCAGTACATTCATATCAGCTCTTGGCTACACATCAGCAGATTATTATTGTCACTTAGTTAAAAATGTGAGTATTTTGTATAATTGAGGTTTTGTTATTTATAGCACCAGTTTATAGGCATGTGCATGGAGCTGTCATTGTTATAAAGCACATGGACTGAACTTTGTTTATCTTTCTTACCTCGGTTACTTTTACAGCCTTTTAAGGGAGAAAATGAAGTGGGAGATCTCTGGACAGAAGAGAACGTTTTTGATTAGATCACAGAAGTTGTGGTAGAGATTGTTAAAAAAAAAAAAAAAAAGTTGCTGTTTTGTTATGAGAAAAAAGTCTACCCTATCATTCATTTTTTTTCTCTTAAGTTTAGATGATGTGTGTACGTCAGAACATAACTTTTGAATGTTTTCTTTGACTGTATGCACTGTATTTAAAATGGTAGATGAGTCTTAAATCTTAAGAAGTGTCTTCTATGTTTGATATATTAAAAAAGTGGGAATAGTATTTCACAATAGGCTGACTTAAATCAGGTGAAACATCTAAAAATTATTGTTTTTCTGAAAGTTTTGCCTCAACTCTTGGCAAAGCTGAAGTAGCTTGTTAATTTTCAAATGTGGAGGGTATATAACATGTTCAAAAATGTTTTGAACGGTTTACTCAATGATGTGGACCATTTTAATTTGGCATCAATAACTTAAATATTTTAAAAATAGAACTGAGTAAAAAGGGAAAGTTATTTACCTCCACTGGATGTCAGTCACACAGAGAACCACACAAACAACGTCTGTTTATTTGCAGTATGTGTATTTTCATGTATTTTATTTTATTTTATTTAACAGATGGTCTCCTCTTTAGTAACAGAACTCAGAGGAAATCACTTTAATGGACTTGATGTTCAGGGGAGGTAGGTGTTGTCTAAACATCATTTTGATATGTTTTAGTTTTGATTCCTACAGTTCAGTGAGGACCTCTTTGCAGTCTTGGTCATGCAAGTACAGGTGTGGACAAGCTTGTTAAATTGTGCTTCATGTAAGCATTTAATCTTACCTGATGATAATAGTGTTTATTGATATGTAACTTCTGATAGCCAGACTTAACTGGCAGTTACTGTAAGAAAGAGAAAAAAAAAAAAATTGAAAGGATTTTTTTTTTGACTTTGTTTGTGATAGTTTCATATGGCAGAATATAAGTTACTTTGCATTTGTTATTAATGAGAGAACATGTCCATGCTCATTTGAAATGTGCTTTTTCATTTTCCTTCTATTATTGTTTCCTCTGTCTGGTATTAAATAGTACTGTAGCGATAGGGTGTGTTTCACAAACAAATGTTTTAAATTTACCAAGCACATAGCATCTGCACCTTCAACTTCTTCCTTGCCCTGGTTTTCTAAGGAAGAAAGTCTGGGAAAGTGGGTAGAAACGATATTATGATGTGCTCTGGCCTGATCTCCAAACCAGGTTATCAGGAGATGCTAACAATCGTTCTACAGCGTTGTATCGCATGTCTCTATGTGTCTAGGTGTAGTCAGTGAGAATAATCACCTTCATCCACACTACTTAGATATAGTAAATTAAGCCAAAATCTCTGTTCAAAAAAACGAAGTATGTTTACCTAATGCTACTATTTTGGGTGTGATTTTGCCTTTCCACTGACCTTGAAATGCAGATCGTAATCTTTTGTAAATACTTTACAAATTATTGTACTTGGACTACATTGGTAGATCCTTTTGTCTGCATGTAAGCTAAATATATTCTAGCTAAGAAAAATAAAAGAGCAAAAATAAGGGCATCGGTCAGTGGATGGTGAGCAATTTCTTTGTACATCACTTGTTTTGTATATGACAATAATTGCTGTTATTTTATTCTATTTTCCTTTTCTGTTAGTAAATAGTTTTATATCAACTCACAAGTTCTACCTTTTTTTCCTGATTCTCTCCCCCATCCCAGCTGGGAGGAGGGGGAGGTGAGTGAAAGGCTGCGTGGTGTTTTAGGGCCTGCCAGCTCAAACTGCAACAGCCATCCTGAGGGACCTTCACAGGCTTGAGAGGAGAGCCTATGCGAGATTCATGAAGTTCAGCAAGGCCAAGTGCAAGGTGCTGCACATGACTTAGGGCAATCCCAAGCGCAAATACAGGCTAGGGAGAGAATGGGTTGAGAGCAGCCCTGAGGAGGAGTTATGAGTGATGGTTGATGAGAGGCTCAACATGAACTGGCTATGTGCGCTTACAGCGCAGAAAGCCAACTGTGTCCACCCCTTCCAGTCACATGGGCGGCACAGGTGCAAACAATTGGCCTGTGCTCCCCAGGCCAGCTGCCACCCTTCACCAGGTGCTCAATCATAGATTCAGGCCGTGACCTAGTATTCCCCTTACACCAGGATTGCCTTAAGAGAAGTGTGAACAGCAGGTCAAGGGAGGCGATTCTGCCCCTCTGCTTTGCTCTTGTGAGGTCCCACCTGGAGTAATGCCTTCAGCTCTAGGGCTCCCAGCATAAGGATGTGGACCTCTTGGAGCGAGTCCAGAGGAGAGCCCTGAAGGTGATCAGAGGGCTGGAGCACCTCTGCTATGAAGACAGTCTGAGAAGGCTGGCTTTGTTCAGCCTGTAGACGCTTCTGAGGAGACCTCATTGTGGCCCTCTGTTAGCTAAAGGGGGCCTATAAGAAATCTGGAGGAGGACTCTTTATCGGAGAGTGTAGTGAAAGGACAAGGAATAACAGCTTTAAACTGAAAGGCAGTGGATTTAGGTTAGACGTTAGGAAGAAATTCTTTACTCAGAGGGTGGTGAGGCACTGGAACAGGTTGCCCCATGAAATTGTGGATTCTCTATCCCTGGAATTATTCAAGGCCAGGTTAGATGGGGCCTTGGGCAATATGGTTGAGTGGGAGGTGTCTCTGCCTGTGGCAGCAGGGAAGGAACTAGATGATCTTTAAGATCCCTTCCAAACCAAACCTGTTTTATGAGATTTTTTGCACAGTGGACTGTGTTGCATGGTGTTCTCCAATAACATACATATTTTGAAGATTAGGTAAAAGAAGAAGAAATTGTCTTTGCAGGGTTTTTCTTCCAGAGTAAAAAGTAAGAGCAAAGCGGCTAAATTTTGCTAATCCTGGATAAGGAATTAGAAACAGAATTTTGTAAAGGGAACTGACTTTAAAAGTGCATAATGCATGTGAGCTCTATGTATGTAGCCTAGAATGAATGTCAGCCAAGTAACAGCCATTCCTACAGAATCACTTCTCATAGCAAAACTTTATCTCAAAGTATTTAGGTGTGAAAAACCTGAAGTACATATTTGACTAGGTGCTTAATCAAATATTGAGTTTTTGAAAATGTGTCATGTTTAGTTTCTCTCACTGTGGATATCACTGTGGTTCTCTGTACCTACAAATCATAGCATTTATGTCACAATGTATGCCACTGATCATTAGGCAACATATTAGCTTCCATCATTCATAACTGACTTTTTTATTCTTTATCTCATGGTGAGTTTTATCACTCTTATCTATTTCCAAGCATGTGGTTTTAGCAGGCCAAGAGAGTGGTTCGTATATAAAGATTGAAACTCATTACGTATTCCTTCAACTATAAATCTGTAAGACAAATAGTTTTTGCTTGAAGGCAGCAGGATCTGTAGTGTTTAGTTTATAGAAATCATGTCTGTTAAGAGGAGAGGGGTCAAGAAAGCAATGGGTGTTAATAGCAGCTAGATTGTCTCTTGTCTAGCAAACTTACATGGAGCTGTGAACTTGTAGTCTTCTTACCTGTGCTTTGCAGTTTCCTGGAAAGGACAAAAAATGCCTTGCTAGGAAGGCCGTAATTACTGAGTGAACATAACTAGTTGTGTTGGGCTAATGTCCTTCACATGGTGTGCTTTGACCACAAAAATATCAAAATTGTATCAGACTTCTAGACTATCTTAATAATGAGTCAACAGCTATTCAAATAAATATTCTTTCTGCAAAATATGCATTTCTTGCATTTAATCTTCTGCAGCTCGTTTAATCTTCTTTTACTGTGTGGTTCTAGGAATTAAAATTCAGATTTTTCTGAAATGGGAACTGTGTTTATTTTTCCCTCAGAATTTCAGCTAGTCGTGTGAATGCTATGTCCATTTACTGTCTCCCACTTATTACTTTGCCTGATGTAACACCATTGCTGGAAGCTCTTCTTCTTTACCATGGAGGTGTGTCAAAAGAAATTCTCAGCTCAGAGTTCCTGGAGGCTGTGAATGATGCCTTTTTAAAGTAAGTAGTGTGGTCTGTATGTTTTTTCTGCTTTTTTGATAAAAATTTTTTGATAAAAATTATTCATTCAACAAAATGCCTTGTCTTTGGATACGTATGCTGAATGCACTGTACGTTTTCTGTATTATAAAAAAATAATTCCTTTGTATTTGAATGGCAGAGATCATGTTATTGGCCAACAGCTTTAAATATTGACGGAAACTTTGTCCCACCTTTTTTCTAAAATGAAGGTTAAAGTCTCAGGATTTTAATAAGCTGGTGAAATATATGATCACTTTCCATAGAAATGTTATCCAATGTTCATAGAAATGTATCAACATTACTAACTTGACATATTGAGAGCCACCTTTAACTTTATTTTTCTGTTCATGAGATAGATCCTTGTTTGAGTGCTTCTTTATTTCTCTGATTTTTATTGTGAAAATGGTTATCAAGCTTTTCAAATTTACTGATTTTTCTGCAGATTATTTTTAAAGAGACTTAGGAAAGCAGTTTTGAAATACAGTTTTTCTTGTTTTGCTGCCACTAAAGCTACGGTTTTCATAAAATCAACTGATGTATGAAAGATCATCTGACTGAAGCTGAACATCAGCAAAATTGCCTATGCCATGTAAGGAAAGATGGTTTATTCAAGTTGTAACTGAGAGGGGTGGTCCTGAGTTTTGTTTTGAGTCAAAGTTGTTGCATACCTGTTTCATGTTTGCTCAACTAAGAACTTCCACTAAATCCTGGCAAATGACAGTTTGGCCTTGAGATAGATGTCATAGGCATCTTCTGTTTAAAAAGAAGTCATGTGAAATAACTCTTTCTGAAGCTGCCAGATGTTACAATATGTTTACTAAATAATATAGGATGTAGATGCAAGAACATCAGACCTGTACACTGGTCTTTACTCTCACTGACCTTATTTTCTGAGAACCTGATGATCTTGATGTGAAACAAATAAAAGATCACCTAGTGCTAGGGAAACACAACCCAAAGCTTTAAAAACAAAAAGCATATTAAAATTGCAAAAAAAAAAAAAAAAAAAAGTAGTATTATTAAGTTGCAGTTATGCATCATAGGGTTGGTTTTGTTTTGTTTTGTTTTTTTTTGATAATAGGGTCCTCTGTGAATGCTTTGCCTCAATTGCATACATTTCTTTCCTTTTAAACTGAGGTTTTAATTGCTTCCTCCGTACCCAACGTCATTATTTTTGAGATGTTCCAGTGAAGATCGTTGTGTATATATAGTTGCTCCCTGAGGGTTCCAGCAAACATAAAGAATCAATAGCAAAAATGCAGTTACTACTTTGGGCACATGCTCCTGACAGTCAAGGAGAACAAGTGGAAACGAAATGTGAAGGTCTGTAGTAAAATGTGTCCCGAAAAAGAGTCATCTACCTTTCAGTTGTCCATTTGTCATGGCTTCACTGACTGTGTTCTGCAAGCAGTAATGCTGAGGAGGTACGCTGGTTCAGCATTGATAGTCTATACTGACAAGGAGCCAATAGGCAGTCAGTCAATCATGACATAATTATGCTACTTCATTATGTGAATCTGAGTCCTTTAGGTTGTTGTAAAAGGTTCTCCTGATTAAAATAAGCATTGCTTAACCTTTGAACTACTTGTTTATCACGGTGAGCAAAAATATTTCAATTTTCATGGCTTTTGACAGAATGACTCACGTAGGGCCCTTGACAAAAGTTTCTGGTTTCCTTGATAGCAGATGTAGGCTCGCTACTCACTTGTGTGGTGTACTCTTGGCATGTTACTGAAGTTCATGTGATCTTAAAATGAATGTGCTTGGCTTTTTTTTTTTCTTTCCACTTTAATAATTTAGTTACATGTTCCTTAACTCTGTCATTGTGTTCTGGGTGCTGTTTTTTCCAAGAAATATGTTCACTAGATGGTAGGAAAAAGACTGTGAATTGCAGTGCACCATAGGACTTAGTGTTATCCCCCTAGGACTGTTTGCATGTTCAGTTGTAGAAAGATAATGACTACAGTTTGCTCCCTGTATGGTTTTTAAATATTGGAGTTGGAACACTTCTAAGAACACATTAGTAGATTTGTTTTCTTGGCATTATATTTGTATTATCTACCATTCCACCATAAAAAGAACAAAAAAGAGAGGATTGTGACAAAATTAAAATGTCTTGTCATTTTTAATTTTTTTTGATGTATGTCTTTTAATAGGGATACTTATGGTATTAATTATACAGCATCTTGAAACTGGACAGTGCTTAAAAACTTTTGAATTCTGCGTATTTTTGTATATTTCTTATTGTCTGCAGAAGTACAGTTTTAAAGGAAGCTGTTAAGTAGTTTTGAATGAAAAAGGAATGGAAATCAGAATTCCAAAGGCAGATATTTAAACAAGCATATGCTAAAATACATACATTAAAAATCAGAGTCTAAAATGATGTTAAATCTCTGCTGTTTTTTTTTCATTTTTTATCAGTGGTTTCAGTCCATATGTACTGTCCTACTTTTTTAATCTTTATTTAAGACCAAGATGCATTTCTTGTTATTTATGTTTTGTTTTTAACTTCTAAATCTGAAATAATCCTAATAGATGCAAAAATATTCCAGAATGTTTAGTACTTAAATACTACTACTTCTTGGGTGGTTTCTGTAAAGGCTTTGATGCCTGCTCTACACATAGTTGTGTTGTCTGAAGATAAACTACGCCTCCTATTTCCTAGTGATAAACACTATAATATAGCTGAGCTATAGCTGAAAGCTTTCAGTGAAGAGATAATTATTTTGAGCATTTATCTGTCAGGAGCAATGGACTCAAGAATTATATCTACCTCAGTTGTTTTTTTTTCCCCCTTATTTCTTTGCAAAGACAGGTAATGCTTTAATGTAGCCAGCAGTAAAATTGCTTAGGACCTTTCTGCTTACCTGCCAGCTGCTGATGCTCTCTGAGCAGACAGGTCTGTGGGAAGCAGTCTTGCCGTGGCAGTCTGGGCCTGGGGTAGCACCTTTCTGTGGAGCGTAAGGAAGTTACAGCCTCAAGCCTCTGCTTTGATTTGCTGGTATCTTCCATAACCAAGTTTTCAGTTTTTAAAGATGTGCAGGAACGTTTAATTTTTAAATAATGGTTACTCCTTGTTACTCTTTGCCATTGTTATATTATACCAAATAGTTCTGTAAACAAGATTTTCTCTCTTTTGCTTCTGGTTGACCTCTTTTTCTTCGTTTTCCCGAATGTTCTTAGGGAAAAAAAAAAAAAGTATATTTTTGTGTGTCTTCTACTTTCTCAGGGAAAAAACAATTATTTTCCTCTCTAAACCAGGAAGAAGATCTCTCTTTCTGAATCAGCTATCTTCAGCCTCTGGCTTCGTCACTTACCAAGCCTTGAAAATGCTACATTAAATCTTTTAGACCAGCTGGCTTCCCGTCAGATAAATTCATTGGAAGAAGTGGCTTGTGTCATAAAAGATTCGTTTCTGGTACGTACAACATTGTAGTACGTTTGATACTGTTCTTCCAGGCTTAAGAAGTGACAGTTTTCAAATACCTCAGCATCTTTGAAGGAAATGGGCTGTTATGTGGCATATAACTTTCTATATCTGGCAATAACTTTGCATAACGAACAGCCAATTTTGATTCTTGTACATTTCACTAAATTTGTAGTTTTTGCGATGAATTGATTGAAAGCAAAAAAGAATTTCATGATGAAAATCAGATGAAGAAATTGAGACTTGATGTCAGTGACGTGACGTCAGTACCTGCCTCTATCTTTAAAAATTACAAAGATTTTCCAGGGAGGATTTGAATCTGTTTTTACTTCAATCTCTGTACCCTTGGGAGTGCAACAATTTAAGCAATTGAATTCCTTGTAGATTACTTTACTGTGGATGCTTAGTTACTTGGTTTTGTTTGCAGATCTGAACAAAACTCTAAATACAAAACATTTCCTAATCTGTAATTGAAGTTTCTTTTAGAATTCTATGTTACTCAGTTCACCGAAAATCTTATTTTCTGTTAGAAAACGTAATGACACAGTACCTCTTCCAAAATAATGAGCTTGACATCAGCTGCACTTCATGTGTCATCTGGAGTTCTAGGTGTGCCAGAAGACAAGGCTTGTATACAACGCCTGTGTGTAGTTTTCTGTGTCAGATACACTGTGAGGTGAATACAGTACATGATACCACACATAGCTGAGAAAGAAAAAAAAAGTTAAAATGTTTAATTATTGGTTAATTGTTGTTTATTAACGATTTTTGTATTTACATTGTTTTCACAATGTTTCCCTTAAAAGAATAGAACCTTCTGTGCTAGCACACTTTGTACTTGTTTGCTGCTGCCCCAGAGGCTTGGTGCTTTCAAAAGAAAGCGTTCACAGAGAGGGAAGAGCAGTGCAGCAGCTTTGAATGCTGGTTTACAGAGGACATCCTGTGGACAAGGAGTGGAATGAAGGGAGGCAGAAAGATGAGAGCAGTAGGAGGATGGATATTGATTATAGGTGGGAGCTGGAAAGAGACTTAGCAGGTAAAAAGGATGGGGTAAGAAGCTTCAACAAAGTTATAAGGAGGGAAAAAATTGGATCCAGAAGTTGTGATCTAAAGTATCTAACGATATTTTGTGAAACTTTTACATGGTACTGTAAAGGTACTTGTCAGGACCTTGAATTCAACAACCTGCATAAAAAACATTTGAATATTAGGAGAATGGGTATGCATGTTTTGGCAGTTGAATTATGGCATTTGTATTATGTAACCTGATTGATTTATGGACATAGTAATTAAAAAAGTGGGAAAATGAGACGTGAATTGATTGATTTAGACATTTCTCCTGTTTGCAAGAATACCTGTAGAGTACAAATAGGCTGTTAGTGTTTTGATTATAGAATATTATAAAAAGGAAAAATCACTAAGCTATTTCATAATTGCATTACAAGAGTCATTTATCTAAAAAAAACATTTTGAAACAGCAAACGAAACTGTGCATAAACCTCGTAGGACCTAAAGTACTCCTTGTGGTTGCAAACTACTATACTTTTATTTTTGGAGAGAAACTTGATGTGCAGTATTCCTATATTTGAATTCAAAGGGTAACTACAGTGTGATGGTCCACTAACTTATGTTTTATGAGATAAACTATTAGGTTTGTGGTTTCTTAGATTTAACTGGAATTAATATCAGAAATTGTACGGTTATTTAGAAGTAGCAAAAGCAAGTGAAGTGACTTCTCTTTTGGCTTCTTCAGAATTTGGTGGGTGGATGGATGGATGGCATCCTTTCTGAAGCAACACTGAAGTTTATATGCATGAATTAACAGCTGAAATTTAGCGCATCAGAATTTTGCAGCTTACCACAAATGTATAAATATGTATATAAACAGATTTCTAAGTTCAGTTTTGTAAACGAATATGTGAATAAACAGTGCCAATTTTAGTTTATGTTCAATTCTTAGATAGCTTTCCAAAGTTACTTAATTAAATTCAAGGTCATGTTGCAAGAAAACTCTATTCTAGTGCAATAGGTTGAGAGGGCTTTGTGTTTGTCAGCTTCTCCTTTATAAATCATCTGTGACTGCTGTGTTTTGTTTTTCCACATTATCCACTTACCCAAGTCCAGCTGAGAGTCAAAAGTGTGTTGTGCTTTACAGTTAAAGCTCTAGCTGTGGAGCCTCCCTTGATGCTGTTCCTTCAGCATGTGCAGAGGAAAGAGTTGTAGTGGGTGATACGGTGACTCTTGTAGTGTTGTGTAGGTTACATAGCTGGTGACTACTCTGCTTCCCATGCCCTTATCCACAGGGTCGGAGTGTAGCTGGGTCCACATTTACCTTTCTTTGGTGGCTGTGCAGACAAAACAGGTATTAAGGGGGGAGAAAGGAGAACAAATGGAGAGAATAAATGAAAAGCTTGCTTTTCTTTTTGTAATACAGTCCAGCCAAATTACAGTTAGCTCCCTCTGTATTGCCCATCTTGAAAACCTTTGACATTATGGTAAAATTTTTGAAGTAGCACCCACTATTTTATTCATAAACTCGATTAATTCAATAAGCTTTTAAATACAAAAAAAAAATATGTGGAAAGATATCCACGCTTTCAAAATAACTGTATGTTTCAAAATAAAAGTATGTCTGACACTAAACATAAGAAAATAATTAAGTGATTCTTCTTGTTTTTTAATTTTTAAGTTTAAAATTCTGGAAAATAGGTAAATATAAAGTTTGGAAGTAAAGCATTTTAAATGCAACAGTGTAGTAGGAAGTCAAGAGAACTGGTACTAGGGAAGTTACCACCTCAAATCTGTGTCTGTGTGACAGTTTCTGGCTACAGTTTCTTTCCATACTCAGCTTTCTTACCATACACAGTGTATGATAACTAGTATATTCCTCTGCATCCCATTTACGTGCATCCTGTAGATGTAAATGTATTTTTCTTATTTCTTTCTTCAGCACTGGCTTTGTATCACATGTACTGTTTAGGACTCTCCTTTCTATTAATACAGGTACAAAAGTGCTGTAGTTTTATAGAAATTGTGTATGTAGTATTTCATGTTACCGTGTATTTTTCTTATTTTGTTCATTTGAAAAATCACATTGTTTTTGTGTAGGGGGGTTTTTTATTTTCTGAAGAACTCACATTCTTAAAATATTTAATCATTATATCACACATGCAGTTCCATATCCCTATGTTTGGATCTTTTTGAATTGCCATGTGTTGTGTTGTATGGAAAATGCATGTGTAAAAAGCAATGGAACAAGCTCCCAGTAGACAAGATTTTCTCAGCTTTCTCTATAAAAAATTGCTTAGTCACAGACAAGATTATTAAAGCATAAAAATCTCTAATTTGTGGGGAGAAAAATAGAAAAAAAGGAGATAATGTTAAAAACCTAGAAGCCCTCTGAGAAACTCTTCCAAACTTGAGAATCCCTCCCTGCTGCCTTCTATGGTGTGGCATGCTGCACCAAAGGCGCACCTTCAAATTGCCTTGGAGACTTCTGTGCTGTGACAATGTTCTTATGTTCAGTACTTTCAAATAAATGTCCATTGATCAAAATCTTGTGAGATTAGGTAACTTTTCTTTCCCTTTCAAATGGCATTGATGAAGTTCATATTGGTTTCAATAATGCACGAGTACATTAACTATGTTTTCTTGTAATGATTATTGCAGATTCCTGCCATCTGTCGGGAAAAGGTGGAAATTTTTTAATTGTTGCCCAGAGCACGTTTGTTTTGGTCTTTTTTGAAAGAACTGTGGTTTGATCTTGGTATATATGGCAACACACTGGTGGACCTTTTGTAGTTTATACTCAACCTGTCTTAGACAACAGTAGTTTTCTATGTTAAAGGTAGATAGAGCGTCTGAAAATACAGCAGAGAAGGAACTGAACTGAATTGTTTAACCCACAGGGCTGGTAAACCATAGTTTTCAGTCACCACTGTTTCCACAAAGTGGGTGAGATTGGAAAGAACCTCTGGAGGTCATCTAGTCCAGATTTTCCTCCAGCAGTTTGGAGTCCAGCCTTGCAGCAAGCTGCCTGCTGTTTTTTACGTCTACGCAACCAGCTGTGAACGCTCTCAAACACTAGATGGCACACGTTCAGTAGGACGGCTTAGCTGCAGCTGTATCACAAAGAGAAAGCACGGTAAAACATGAAAATAAGGTGCCACCTAGTATTTCCAGTGTGCAAAGACAGCTGTGAGAAAAAAGGAGCTGTCCTTTTAAGAGCTCTTCTACACAGTTTCTATTAGTTTGTCTCTTTGTTTCTGAGATTATCATCCCAGATAAAGTCCTCATCTTGCCTGTGTGCAATTAAATAGAAATCTCTTCTACTTAATACTCCTTAGCTTGAAACAGATGCAGAGAAGTTTTATTTGGAATGGTGCTTCAGACACAGAAGCTGTTAACAATAAATGACATATGTAAACTCTACTCCTTCCACATATTCTGAAATCCATAAAATGCATTTAACTAGACAAATTGTTCAAGAACTATGTTCTCATCAAAACTTCAGCTGCTAATTTCAGAAGGATGAAGCATTCATTTGTTTTATAGTTTTTGTTCTGTTTGGTTTTTTAAATTTAGGCTAAATATGTAGATAGTTAATCTTGGTGCTGTATAAAAGCCTACTTAAATCTTAAAAATTAAAAATACAGAGTTAGAAAGTAGTGTGTTTACAAATGCATGTTGAGTATAACTTTCTTAACAGTCTTTTGTGTAGTAGTACCATGAATATAAAAAAGCTTCAGTAATTTTAAAAAAATACATACAATTTGATGCACTGAGGTATTTACCTCGTATTGGCAACTCTGAAATTCACAGAAGAACATAATAGTATGAAGAAATGTCTTAGACCAAAATGCATGTGGTAGTGTTAAAGACAAAGAAGATACATTTGATTTCTGGAATTTAGTTTTGAAGATGTATCAAGAATCTCCAAGCACATCCAAAAGGGATTATCTGTAAAGGCAAGAGAAACCTTTTCATGAATCTACTCCTTGTCTCTTGCCTCCATCAATTGCATGCAATGACCTATTTGTTTTATCTGCCACCCTTGCTATTTTTAGTGATGGTTGTCATAAACAGTTTGGTATCCCAGGTGTTGCATTTATCTGCAGTTTAGCGTACTTGGTGCCACTATGGCTCTCCCTCCATGATTTTGATGTAGTTATTTTGATGAATCTATTCCTGAGAAAATCTGAGTTTACTAAGAGTTGATTTGAGATTGACAGTTTAATAATTGCAGAATAATTGTATCCATGAGTTAAGCCATAAATTATACAGCAACTGTTGTTGGAGTTGCTTCTTCTTAATGACTAATTAACTTTCATTTGTTTATGAACAGCCACAAGCAGCAAGCCATCCTGCCATTTTCAGAATTGTTAATGAAATCTTCAAGTAAGTTTTGAAATTATAGTGGGAAGTGTTTCAAATGACCAGTTTATCGTTGGGGTTTTTCTTCGTAAGAATATGTAGTATTATAATTTCTCGATGTCATGTTCTTTAACTGAGTGCCTCTGGGTATCGTCTGTGTAACATACTGCAAATAATAGCAAATGTTAAAAGTCCTGAGAACTTCATGTGAAAGCTACATTATAATAACGATCAATACAATTGACTACGTTGTATTTTATCCTTTAGAAGTTAGAATTTATTTTCTGCTTTAGGAGATTTGTGGTTGAAATACAATTTTGATGTGAAAGCTATAAATGATTTGTAATGGCTTGGTTCCTGCCAGCGTGCAGATGGAATGTAGCTATAACATTTGCACTTACCAATGTGGCCTCTTCTATGTTATGTTAATGATCTTCACGGTTGCTCTTATGTTATGTTAATAACCTTCTGACATGCTCTTATTTGCACTAAACCATTGACCTGCCTGTTTTTAAGGAGCTTGTGTTTGAATGCATCACAATTATTTTGAAGCTATATAAGCTGTTCACCACATGAGGGCTTCCAGTCCTTGATAGTTTCAGTGGCTTTTTGCCTTTACTTGTCTTCTTTCTTATTTTATCATTCTTTTTGAAATAGTCTGCTGCTGTGGTAACTAGCATGAGATACATTATTTTTGTATCAAAACAAGAAAGAAACTGATAATCTCTGCTCTAAGAAAAAATGGCTTCCAGATGTATGTGTTTAGGGAGGTTTGTGTGTCTGTGCATGCATAGGTTTGTGCAGGTATAGAATCATAGAAACGCTAGGTTGGAAAGGACCTACAAGATCATCTAGTCCAACCGTCCTCCTATCACCATCCCTACCCACTAAGCTACTAAATCATATCCCTTAGCACCTCATCCAGATGCTTCTTGAACAGTGCCAGGGATGGTGACTCCACCACCTCCCTAGGCAGGCCATTCCAGTGCCTGACCACTCTTTCAGGGAAAAAGTTTTTCCTTATATCCAATCTAAATCTTCCCTGGTGCGACTTGTGGCCATTCCCTCTCATCCTGTCAGTAGTTATCTGGGAGAAGAGGCCGACCCCCTCCTCACCACAACCTCCCTTCAGGAAGTTGCAGAATGCGATGAGGTCTCCCCTGAGCCTCCTCTTCTCCAGACTAAACAATCCCAGCTCCCTCAGCCACTCCTCAT
>WBMW01006388.1:410365-434451 GCA_013396635.1 Penelope pileata | reverse complement strand
AGCAGGTCTCTGACTGTCTCTGCGTGGATCACAGGGGGTGTATTCTGCGCTCCATCCCAGACTTCTAGGTCAGGGCGAAAAGCACCCTGAGGGTAACTGGTCTGGCTATTAAAGACAGATGTAAAGAAGGCATTGAGAACCTCAGCCTTTTCCTTATCCTCAGTGGTCACATTCCCTGCCGCATCAAGTAAAGGAGAGAAATTCTCCTTAGTTCTTCTCTTACTGTTAATATATTTGTAAAAGGATTTTCTGTTCTTTTACTGCAGTAGCCAGTCTGAGTTCGAGCTGGGCTTTTGCCTTTCTAACTTCCTGCCTGCATATCTTGGCAACTTCTCTGTAGTCTCCCAAAGTAGCCTGTCCCTTCTTCCAGAGGATGTAGACTCTCTTTTTCTCCCGGAGTCTCAACAGAAGTTCCCAGTTCATCCACGCCAGTCTTCCTCCCCTCTGACTCACCTTACGGGACTCAGGGACTTAAGTACTGGCAGAAGAGCCTCATCTGTAGAAGCTGTAGTTTGCAGTTCTGTGAGAGTGGAACCATTTGGCAGCTATTCCTGTGGCATTCCTTTCTGTTGCCGTGGTCCAGTGTTAGCATTTTCTGAGTAGTTGAGACCAGTCGCTTTCCCGAAGAAATGTACCCTTGAAAAGGGGTGTAACTTCAACAGACGTGTACGAATGTCTTAGGTTGGAGGCTGTACCTTGTGCTGGTATCGGGAGACAAAATTTCTTCAAGCTTTTTGACTTCTTTGAGAGTCATGGTATATAAAATATTTTCTAGAAGTAGTGCAAGTCTGCATTACTCTTGTGCCCTTTTCATTTGGCAGAGTACAGAAGTGGACCAGGCTCTCAGATAATGCAGGACTTCCCAGCAGTGTATTTCCTGATGAAACTTTGAACCTTTATTAATGTTCCAAATCATCATAGAAATTCATTATGTTTTCCTTTTTCTCAGCCTAAATTTCTACTTTGGTTTTCGTTATGTCTAATTAGTATGCTTGTTCCTTTACATCCATAGTATTAAACCTTTAATTTGCTTTAAAAAAAATACTGTATTTCATGTCCTCTTGTATCAAATGAAGCAATATATATTAGCTGGATTCTGGTGACCCATTGTTTTCTGCAGTTTATGTTGACCTTTTCTTCTCTGATATCCCTCCAACTTTTACCAAGTGATACCCAGAAATGCATGCGCTATTCCAGATGTAGACACATTTAACAATTAAAAAAAAAAATAGCCTGCAAAGTTGGTAGTTCTCTCAGTTCCCACACTGGCATAATTAGCATGATGAGCTCAGACACAGCTTGAAGCTACAGCATAGGAAGAATGTACCTTTTTTTTTTTTTCTTCTTTTCAATAACATGGTGTGATTGGCAGACTAATTATCTGATCTGTCACAATCTTAACTTTTCGATGCGTAGGAGTGCACTGCTGGAAACTGATGGAGCTCCAGAAGTTATGACCATAATACAAGTGTTTACACAGCTCTTCATTGAGGTTCAGCAGAGTGAAAACAAGCAGGTTAGTCAAGATCTACTTCTTAATATTTCTTTTCAGTGAGAAAATACAAAATTTTGCAAGCAAAGAACAGATCTACTGATAGGAATGGTGACTGAATATAATGAGCTAAATAAGTGTCCCCCTATGGCTGTACATGTATGCCAGAGTTCAGACATTTTCACCTGTGAATAAAACTACGGTATGAAACAAATGTACTAGGGAAATTTACCTCAACTTATCGTGGAATAATCCTACAACCTAAACCGTAATTTTCTTACGGGGCAGTTAAGTTGTTATCATGGTGCTGAAGTTTCTGGTTGTATGGTGAGCGTCATTGTGGTCATACATCCTTTGCAGAAAGGATTAAAAACTTTAGATGACTTTTGCAGTAGCAGAGTTCTTGAGAATAAATGAAACAGATGAAATAACAGATGACATAACCCCAACCCTATCTCCATTCCCCTCTGTCATCTGCTCTGTTTTAGATTTCAGGAAATTTGCCATTCCTTTGATTTTTGCATGCTCTTGGAGAGGTGGTAGTCGAGAAAATTTTGGGTCTTCATCTGGGAACTTCTGATGCACCTTTAATTAGCACTGTGATTGAATCTATCTGCTGTCTTCAGGCAATATGACTTAAGGATGAAACTGCAACTGTCTTCCTTAATATTTAAGTGCTGTGCATATTAGTTTTGTGCCACTCTGGTTGCATGGCAGCTGCACATTGTGTAGCCCCAGGTGCATGTGACTGGGTGGAGAGTGCAAGTAAAGCTCCCACACCCATCAGACACCCGAAGGCTAATCCCGTTGTGAAGGTGACGTGTTTGCTTCATGGTGAAAAGTTCTTCACCTGCTGTCATTGTGGTGTGGCAATAGCCTACTTCTTTGAAAGTGGTCTTAAATGTTAAGTTTCCCCTTTTTGACTTTTATCCAATTTAATTCATGAGGTTTTAATTAAAATGGCTTTTTCAATTTAGGATTTGAAATCCCTTGTTTCACGGTTTCTGAATTAAGCATAAACTTAACAAACAGTTGGCATAAAACTATGCAGGCACTGACTACTTCCTAAATTCTATTTAAATACCTGTATTTTTCTGTCATACTGATATTACATATAGGGCACCTATCTTTGTGGTATTTGGATGTCAATCGAGGACATAATTACCTTCTTTCTTTGGAGAATGGTAAAACCGTTAATGACAGAGAAGAATGAAGATGATCCTGGGTAGGTTGTCTGAGGCCTTAGGAGTTTTGAGTACAGTTAATTGAAAAAAGGCTATGCAAACAGATCTATCCAAAAAACATTTTGAAGAACCAAGTCACGTCAGGCAGCCGCACAGGTTTGCAAGATGGCAGAGAATGAGTCCTGATTGCTGTGTGGCACCGTCAGAACTAGCCATCTTTTCTAAAAACTTTTGTAGACTGTTCTGGGATACGCTGTTAAAATGATCCTCTTTGTGTTTTTTAGAAGCAGATCTCCTTCAAGTTTGTGATGGTAGTGAGGGCTGACTTAAGGATTTTGGGTGAAGTTAGTTGTAAATTTGTAAACTTAAAGCTCAAGTTGTTATTTGATGGAATACTTTTTTTTCCAGGGTTATTTTCCATTAGGACTGTAAGTGGGTTTCACCTGGGAATGTTGTTTTAAATGGCTAGATAAATATTTTAAGAAAGTCTTCAACCTTTGTTTCCTGTTTTACATCATGACAATTGGTATAATCAGCCACGTCCAAACTAGTTCTATCTCTTGGTACCTTGTTTAGCAATTTGTGATGGCTCACTGCCTAAAATACTGTGTGTGTGTTGTAGGATGCAAAAATTTGCTATTTACTATGCTTAAGCCATATGCTGAAAACTGATTTTCACGTTTTACAATGCTGTTTTCTTATGTAACTCATGCTGTGGGTTGTCTTGGCTACTATTAACTGCACTGAGAGCTGCTTTATCGTGGGATTTTTGATGCAAGCTAACTGACTACAGACATACTTTAGGGTTTATTAGTCTTTAGTTAGGCCACGTCCACCTGGCAAGTAGACTTCTAGCCTTATCATTCTGGTGATACACTGACTGTCCAAGAATACTATATGTATTACTGTGCTGTAACTTCAGTTAACTATTGTTTACAGAACAAAAAAATTAGTTGAGAGAGAATGTGTCATTCTGTTTTTTTTATAAGGTGTATATATGTGTTTCACAAATGAAGTACATTTTCCCAAGTTGAGTGTTCTTCTGTCGGCTTAGAAGTATGTTGTGTTCTATAGCCTGTATTCCCAGTCTGCATTTCAAGAGCTGATCTGTTCTACTAACTACTCTCTTACTCCAAAAGGAAGGAGCAGAAGAGTTCTAAGTTCATTGCTATGGACACTTGAATCACAGTATGGCTGAGGCTGGAAGGGGCTAATAGAGGTCCAAACCCTCTGTTCAGACAGGGCCACCTAGAGCAAGTTTGCACAGGACCGTGTCCAAACAGCTTTTCATATCTCCAAGGACAAAGATTCCACCACATGTCTGGGCAAACTGTGTCAATGATCAATTGCTTGCACAGTGGAAAGGTGTTTCCTGATGTTCAGAGGAACCTGCTTGTGTTCCCATTTGTGCACATTGCCTCTTCTGTAACTGTGCACCACTGAAAGAGCCTGGCTCTGTCTTCTTTATACCCTCCCTTCAGGTATTTATAGACAGTGATAAGACTGAATCTGAGTCAGCAGTGTGCCCTGGCAGCCAAAAGGGCCAGCTGTACCCTGGGGTGTGCCAGACCCAGCACTGCCAGCTGGGTGAAGGAAGGGGGTGTCCCCCCCTGCTCTGCATGGCTGCGGCCTCACCTCGAGCAGTGTGTGCAGGCTTGGGTGCCACGGTATAAGAAGGACATAAAGCTATTAGACAGTGTCCAAAGGAGGGCTGCAGAGATGGGGAAGGACCTAGAGGGGAAGACACGTGAGGAGAGGCTGAGGTTCCTTGGTTTGTTCAGCCCAGAGAAGCGGAGACTGAGGAGAAGCCCCATACAGCTTTCTCATGAGGGGAGCGGAGGGGCAGCGCTGATCTCTGCTCTCTGTGACAGCGACAGGACCTGAGGGAATGGCATGGAGCTGTGTCAGGGGAGGGTCAGGCTGGGGGTTAGGAAAAGGTTCTTCACCAGAGGGTGATTGGGCCCTGGAAAAGGCTGCCCAGGGCAGTGGTGGAGTGCTTTGGACAATGCTCTCAGACATATAATTTGAATTTTGGGTGGTCCTGTGTGGAGCCAGGAGTTGGACTCGATGATCCTTTTGGATCCCTTCCAACTAGGGATATTTTATGATTCTTAGCGTTGTCTTTTTCAGGCTGAACGCTCTCCTCATAGGAGAGATGCTCCCGTCCCTTTATCACCTTGGTCGTCGTACATTGAACTCTTTCTAGTATGTCTCTCTTTTACTGGGGAGCCTGGAACTGGACATAGTACTCCAGGTGCAGCTTCACCAATGCTGCACAGAGTGTAAAGATCACCTCTCTTGACCTGCAGGCAATACTTCACCTATTGCAGCCAAGAATAGTGTTAGCCTTCTTAGTGGCAAGGACACACAGTCAACTCATGTTCAACTTGGCGTCCGCTAGAATCCCCAGGTCCTTTTCTGCAGAGCTGTGTTCCAGCTGGTGGCCCCCAACATGTCCTGGTGCCCAAGTTTGTTCTTCCCTAGGTGCAGGACTTAGCACTTCTTGTTGAACTTCATGGAGTTCCTCTCAACCCATGAGGTTCCTGTCTCTAGACTGTCAAGGTGCCTCTGGGTGGCAACGTGACCTTCTACTGTATCCACCACTCCTCCCAGTTTTGTGCCATCAGAAAACTTACTGAGGGTGCACACTGCCGCATCATCCAGACTGTTAATGAAGATGTGAAACTGGATCAAACTCAGTACTGACCCCTGGGGGTGTACTGTTGGTTTTGGCCTCCAGCTTGATGTTATGCCACTCATCACTGCCATCTGAGTGTTCAGCCCGGTTTCAATGCACCTCAGATGGAGTTCGTACTGAACTTGCACATTCATGCTGCACGTTGGACAAGCCTATAGTAGATGCTTGCAGAACAAAAAGATTAAAGGTATGCTGCTGTTAGTCCAACAATTACACAAGCAGCTACATTCACATCATACAAATTGCACACACCCAGATAAATAGAGGACTGGTTTGTTGTCTGTGACTATCTTATCTCATGATGAGTCAGATCCTAAGAATTTTACTTTCCCATTTTTTGAACATAAGGCAATAATCTACATCACACCCTCAGATTTTGTGGATGTTATTCATTCTTAGTTTAATATGGTCCATGAACCTGTTTACAGTGGATAATGAAATTAAACGAGTGTCTCTTTTAGCTTTTGTGTATTAGGAGTGAAGACATTCATGATTACAGGAAAAAGCCTAGGAATATAAAGATTTAATTTTCTTTATACTGTATTTTTTAATGAATGTATTTAAAAAATCCATAAATAATTCATATATTTTTTTTAATAATCAAGCTTTTCATAGATATCTCCCTTTCTTCTTTATACAAAATCCTGAAATAAAGTGTAGAATTACTTTCATGTTCTCTAGCTTCAGACTATGTTGCTGTTTACTATGTTGGCTGAAATTGTTGCTGTGGGTTTGTTTTGAAATCTAACCAGGAAGCTCTTACAATAACAATTTTTTTTTTATCTTAGTACAAATTTCCATTGAAGGCCTATTTCCCTCATCATCACCAGCCTCTCGTAATAGCTCTACTAAGACGCCCTTTTGGTAAGTTTCTTCAGGACATTACTTACAGCATTACCCGACGTGCATTGTCTTTCTTTATATATCTTGAAATTACTTTAAAAAGGACTTAGACAAAATTTTGCCATTTCCTAAACTAGGCGTTTTGACTTATCAATTTTAATAATGTTCTTTTATTGTATTTTTTTATAAGAACATCTGATCATTATGTGACTATAACACAGATATAATCTTAAATAAAACTGTAAGAAAATAACAACTGCATTATTTTTGTATGAAAACTATGGTATTAGGAATTAAGATATGGAGGTCTTTAACAAATACTAAGTATACTTACAATGCCAGTAATTGTGATCAAATGTCATATACAAACAAAAATTCCTGATGAAATATACCGTGTTGCCTTGTTGTTTGTCTCTGAACATGAGAAGCTCGAATTCTGCAGTTCTGTTTTAGGCTCTCCAAACCTAATTTTTTTTTGTTGTTTGTTTGCCATTTATATGGATCACAAAACCACTACTCAGTGTTGTACAATTTTTCACGACCAATAACTTCTGCTCAGTACAAAAGCCTGCAAGAATGTTACTCCATTGTCTGTGTGGTTAATATTGAGGCAGAATTTACACAAGGGTACATCAGCCTAATTCGAAGAGTACTCCTAGCTGTATTTTCTCACATGGCTCTGTCAATGAATTGTTATAAGAAACATAAAAGTAGTTATTGTTGAAAATTGGAAAATTTTAGAAGGAAATTCTAGTTGCTTAGTGATAACTGAATCACGTGCACAAGTTTTAATGCTAGCTTAATGTGTTTGATTTCATTGTTCTGTTCTAGCTGGACAGAAACTTTTCATTTGAAAAACTGGAAAGCCATCTTTTAAGACTTGTTTTCATCCTCCCTCCTCAGAATTTCCATCTGCACATTGGTCTCAACACTTGAAACACATTTCGGATATGGTCAAAGCCATAGTAGAAGATACAGACATTAGGTAAGCAGTGTTTTTGACATTTTGTCCTTTTGAATGTGTTACTTTGTGAGAAGTCCTGTCATCTGAAGTCATGGAAACAGCCGCATTTCATTAAGTGTATTCTTCTCTAATTATAGCTTTGTTTTAAAGTCTAGGACTTAGGTTACTTACTGAACCAGAACTTTGTAGTGTCTATAGACCTCACCAATAAGCCCCTGGATAAAAAAAAAAAAAAAAAAAAGTCTTGTTCCTTTAATTTCAGCAGACAGCTGACTGTGTAACAAAAATGCTTACCTGCCTACTCTGCCATTTCTTCCATGAAACTTTAAAACTGATCTGGGATTGAATTCTGTTTAGCCAGAACTTTCAAAAGCCATTGTCATGTTCAGAGAGGGTCCAGTGCAAAGTTATCAACCAGAATTTTCCTTGGGAGTGCCATTCCCTGTTCTTTGTCTTTAGGATGCAGAGTCACTTTGCACACTTAAAAGGAGCCCTCTTCGGCTCGTTTAAGCAGCAGGAGTGAAGTCCTGAAGAAGCACGGTGAGAAGATATATGGAAAGGATCATCAGTTGGAAAAATAGGGAACAGATTATGAGCTGGAGGAGGGGAGCTGAGAATACTTGTTGGAAAGTTGATCTGACATTTCCCCATTTTATTGGTGTAACAAGAGAACTCTTTCACCCGTAACAGCAGCTTGTTTGGGAAAAAGCCTGTCGTGAACCTTTTGGATAGAGCCCATTTTATGAACGAGGTTGTATTGGGTTTCTGCAGGCTTGTACAAACATCCAAACTTCCAATTTCCCATTTTTTCTTAAAGATAAGACTGCTGTACTATTTTGTTGTTCGTTACATTGCTCCTTGAGCTGACACCCCGTGTTTCTGACCTGCTGCCCTTATGTGTTTGGTTTTTTTTTTTCTAAATTGTTGCTGTAACAAATTATTTTGTTTGTCTAGGTGAATTCTGCTGTAGTAGTAGATATTCCAGAACTATATGGAAACAATGAAATAAGGCGCATTTCTGTATCTATTGCTGCCCTGTAATTCTTTCTTACTGGGTGTATGGTGAGACTTGACTTGGCTACAGCTTGGGTATGAGTTTGCACAGATCTGCTGTAAGAGTGAGCTTTCCAAAGAGTACTACACTGCTTTTAAGTTTCAAGGAACTAGTTTCATTTTGATTTAAAAAATGAAATATTTTAATAGAAACATATAATACCTGGGCCAGATAGATTCTGGAAGGCAGATCCTTGAATCCACACTTGGTTTCAGTTAACATGTGAAGGCTTTTTTGTTGTAGTTGAGTGGCAGAAAAAAATCTTTTTGCTGTTCTGAGGCCTGGCTCCCTGCTGCCTGCTTCTCACTTCCTGTATGAACTGCATTTCAGTGCTGTGTCTTGTCCGTGCTACTCTGAAGTCTGTGAAAGGTTTTTGTCCTTGAAGCATGACCAGTGGCTGATGCTGGTTTCTTAAAGAAACGTAACTTTAACTTAGAACAAACAAATAAAACAAATATAATCTGTTATAATGTATGACAATAATAGAAGCATGTCTGCTCTCCTTTGTTGCCTAGCCCTTTATTGGCTTATATTGTCTTTTCCCCTCCTTTGCCTGGTTAATAGAGTAGTTTGAATAGTATTGTACTTGCCAGAATATCCTCTTACTTCCTTTAGAATTCATGCAACAATTATTTTTCTCCCAAATCCCTTTCAATCATTAAGAAAATGGATCTAAGCAAAGTTCTTAAGTACTGATATCAGTGAAGAACTGTATGTAATTTTCTTTCATTGCTTTATTCCTGATTCTATATCCTTTCTACTTAATAAGATTAACAGAGGAGCAAAAATTACTACTGCACAACATATTCTCCTGTCCCACAGTCACTGCTTACTGCTCTCTGAGGTGCTCTCATTTTCCAGTGATTTTGTTTTGCACCAAATACTGTCTTACAGCGAAGTGCTTTCTAATGTGCATTTCCAATGAACAGATTGCTTCTGTTCTGTTACTTTTATTATGTGTAGTTGTAGGGAAACAGTTGATCACAGCATGAACTAATGATTGAGCACATGGTGGAGGGGTGTGGCTGGCCTGGGGAACACAGGTGCATCACTTGCACCTTTGACCAGAAGGGGTGGACCTGGGGCGGAGTTGCCCCAGGCTTAGATAAAGGCCAGCCAGCCAGAAAAGAAAGCAGCTTGAGGAGGAAGAAGCTGGAGAGAGAAGGAGCTGGAGGGAGCAGCTTGAGAAGATTGAGGAAGAGAAGACTAAGAAGAAGCTTGAGAGAAGGAACAGTTTTGAGAAGCTGGAGAACGAAAGAGAAGAGAAAATGGTGTAGTCGTAGGAGTTTTGGGACCTTTTCCTTTGCAGTAGTCATCTCAGTAAACTGTAAATGTTACGTGGTATTTTAAAACAAAATCAACTGACATAAGCTTGGAAGAAAAGGAAGTCCCAGAAAATGTGAAGGGCCACTTTTGGCAATGACAGAAGAGTGTTTGACATAGTTGCCACTATGGAGCATGCAGAAACTGTAATAGGGACAGAAGCGGAGGTTGCATGACTCTCAGCCAGGCACGATGATGGTACAGGAAGGTCGTGGTGAATTGTGAGCTTAGTGGTGCCTAGACTGTCTAGGTGAGAATTAGGTGCTGTTTTGCTTAGTACCTGTTAAAATGGATGTAATACTTAAGGACACATATTTACCAATTGAGCTATGAATGCTTCCAGTCATAAATACTGTCAATATTACCCTTAGTTGTCTGTTCTCAGTAGTTAACTTTAATTAAATTTTTTGTTTGATTGTAAATCACTAGATTTCAGACCTAGCCTATCCACTTACATTGTCACAATGTTAAATTACAGTCAGATAAGGAGGTTATTTTGCTGAGGGGAAGGCTGTTGTCCTAGATCGCTATCTAGGTTTTGTTTTGTTTTTCAAAGGTTTTTAATGTTGCATTTCCAGATTCTAACAACTTGAAAGACTTCAGCACTGCTGATCTTGTTCCTTTATCCAAGGAATTTCAGTCTCACATTTTGTCGTACCTCTCTAGTTCCCTGCAGTCAGAGACATGCTGTTATCCCTTGAAAAGTTGTGGAATGTCAGCGACAGTGATAGCAGTAGCAGTTACCTCAGTGGTCTGTTTTTTAGCCCATCCTATATTATCAACCTCTTATGTCTGATATCAGTGACCAAGCTTATCCAAAAATACTGATGTGGTGGATTTGCATCCTAGCAATTGGATTTTGAGACCCTAGGATTCTGTGACACAGGACGGTGTCATTTACAGGGCCAGTAATTTCTGGGGTACACATAAACAACATGAGTCAGCAGTATACTCTAGACAGAATATTATCTGTGCACATCATGTCCTCAGTCATAAAACAGGACCACCCACCTCTTCAGGAAGTCTTAAAGGATTTTATTCCAACTGTCATCTTGTCACATTCTCCAGGTAATATGCTGGTATCAGACAACTTCATTAACTCTTGTAATTTCTAAAATGTTTTGGAGTTTTGTGGGAAGAGTGGTGCAACAGCACTAGGAATCCCCAGGAAAAAAAAAAACCACAAGAAAAACGTAAGAAAAAGCTCAGATTCTTCCACCTTTTGCGAAACTTAGTAGGAATATTTCCTGATTCTTTATCTCCTTTCAGCTGTCCTTCCATCTGTCCTTCCTTCCATGCTCTGTTTAACTTTTTGCTTAGGGGAGGCCCAGCATCAGTTTACATCTCCCCGTTCTCTCTCTTTTCTTTAGTTTTTAGTTGGGTCAGTTGTGATGAAAATAATGTAACTTTGCTTCAGATGATTATGTGAGAGAGTGTAGAGATGAGCTGTGGTCCATTCAGATCTTTCTTTTCCTTTCTGCAATAGCCCAGACTGTAAATATCTTCAAAATCTTCATTAAAGTGGACCTGAAGTTTACAAGTCAGGAAGGGAATGTCCTTGAAAACTTTATATTTAGATAACCTAAATATCCTTTCTCATAAACTACCAAAAATATGTGCTGTGAAAACAAGACAGAGAAACTGAAAACCAAAATAAGACAACAGTACATTAGAACACCGTATTTAAATTGTGATTTAAAATTTTGAAAATCCTTAAACTGGAACGTATAAAGTAATGATAATTGATGATATATATTTTAATGCATAATATTTTATCACTGCTATTTATTGGAAACTGGTCTTATGGTTGTTCTGTTTCACTGACAGAGTTAATCTGTTAATAGCACTGGGTGTGTCCCCTTTGACCTCACTGCAGATAAGAGAATAGATGAGTATCTGCTTAGCAGGTAAGGCATTATCTGTGGAAGAACAACTTCGTGATCTTTCTTTTCATACCAGCACCCTTTGCAGTTAACCTAAGAAATTTTGAAGTGATTAGTAACACGAAATTCTTGATTGCATCTTTTTCATTTTCCAGTTCTTCTGCTGACCTTTATGAAATCTGGTTTTTGGTTGCTTGTTTTGGAGAATGGCTGGATATTGCAGCAGAACAATTACTGAAGGCAGCTGTAGAGCCAGATGCTTTGCTGTGGCTGTTGGCATTTTACTATTGTCCTCAGAATGAAAACCAACAAAGGACTCAAACAATGGTGGGTAATGTAATAGTAATCAGCTATAACCAGTCAGTAGTCTGCTTATATCTCGTTACTATAAAATAAATTGTACACAACAGAAAAATGAAAGCTCTGCACTGGAGAAGGTACTCATTTTGCAAGGTCTCCTGGGATTTTTGTTGCAGTGGAGAAGCTGGAAGCTAATTCTTGTGAATTTGCTTGATGACATTCAGAAAACTTTTTCCATATTTTAAAGACTGTTGTGTGGATTAGCATCTTTTTGGCTTTCTTTTAATAACTCAAATGCTTTTAATTACAAGTAAAACTACTCTAGGAATAGCAGAATTCAGCACTCTTGGGTGATGGCACCTTCTGAGAAGGAAACACAAGAGAAATCACAAGAGCAGTAGTAAAGACAATCATCACACACAGCCCTGAATCCCAGCCTCACCCTCATTCTATCTTATATCCCTTTGCTGGTTTTTGGCACATATGAGACTGTAACAAGTATGTTATATTCCCACATGCTAAATACCAACAAAATGAAGCAGTGTCCTGACTTTACTCCCTGTACTGCATGGACTGGTGTGTGTCTCTGTGTGCCTGCAAATGCATGAAAGTCTTTAATTTAGATCTATTATGCAAGTTTGAACTAGCCTGAGCAATCTGATCTACAAAGCCCAGATTCAAAATCTGGCTACAGTATCTAGTTCTTCTTAATTCAAAAACTAATTTTATTTAAAAATGCAGTGCAGTACATGACACTAGTAAGACATCCTGCTTTCAATTTTACACCTAAAGATCCAGCATGTTTTGCAATATTTTGTTTCCATCCCTCCCCCTTCTTATATATGCAAGCTCACTTTTTAATTTTTTTTAATTTCTTATACTCCAGGAACAGGTGGAATACTGGTTAAGTAGAGTTGGGTTAGAGGTACAGTGGAGTAATGAAACCAGGGTTTTAGAATATAATTTTGGGAAAGACTGCAATACTCAAGCAATAAACACAAGTGAGTAAAACCAAAGGATCTGTACGTGCTGAGATCCATATATATCAGGCATTTTTCAGTTCCAGCACCTGAGAATGAAATTGTATTGTCCCATATATAAAATCATCTGCCTATGTGTTCCTTATGCTATCAGTTTTTTATTCTCAACTGATGTATGACAAACTTCAATGAGAAAAAAGCTTTTCTACTGAGAGCCCACGCAGTTACTCATCTGTTCCCAGAGGTCTCATATTTCAGTTCAGTATGATCCTTTTCTTTAGTTACTGGGAGTGAAAAAGACTTATTTTCCACAGGTCGGGCTACTTGAAAAGTATTCCTACGGTTTGTGCTAAGCTTATGTCTTAAGTTAGATGTTTGCTTTTTTATTATCCTTTGTTCCTTTGCTCCAGGTTAGCTCTCAGCTCTCTCAAATGGAAGAGTTTTCTCTTCAATCCCTACAACTTTCATCAGTTAAGAATTAAGATGGGATGGCAATTTCTGACTGAGAGGTAGCTGGAGGACTTTTCATTCAGAATATTTTTATCTGGGATGGTGTGCACTCACGACTAAAGATTTTGCTTCCTAAAACTAATTTTAGACAGCAGCTTAGAATCAGAAAGAGTGGAATACATATGATTAAAATGATTTAAGGAAGAAAAAGGCTACTTTTGCTGTTCAATAGAGTTCACTTATATGTGCAGGACTGAATATTCAGTTCCTAACTTATTTGTTCATCTGTTGGAATTCTTTGTTACTGTGGAACATTGAAGGCACAAAACTTGGAGATTGGTCATAGTAACATTGGCTCTAGGAGTGAGTCTCCAAGGGTGCTTGGGCTCATGAAGCAGATCCTACTCCCATCTCTGGCACGTGGGATGGAGGCACATCAAGGATAGGATGTAGAGATGGATGAAAGATTTCCAGTTAACTTTTGTTAACTTTTTGTTAACTTTTGTTGTCTTGTAAGTTATCTGTACATAATTCTTTACAAGAATATAAGCCTTTTCAGACTATTTTATGTGAAAGTGTTAATAGGGAAGGAATGAGAAAAATGACTGAAACAAGTTCTCTTTCTGAACATCATTGAGGAATGGGTGTCCTTTTCTTTTGAGTTTGCAGTGCTATATTTTCTCCATTGTCCCAGCACTTTCTTGTTTGTAGATTTTTATTTTTATTTTTTTTAATTCCCAATTTGTTTGGTTTATATTTAATGGAGTGAACAGAATCAGTTAAGATTTTTTTTTTTTTTTTGCAATAGTTGCTTATAGTTCTTTTTCTGTTGTGTAGGAGCCAAAGTCTTCTGTTTTATACACCCTGTAAAAATTAGTTTTTATTGGCTAACTCAAAAGGTAAAAACATAAGTTGCAAACAACACAGGAAGAAGGAAAAATGGCATTCTTACCAGAACATTTTATCAGTCGAGGTCAGGTTGCATGGGGATTTAATTGATTTGTAGCAGCAATACTGAAATGAGCCCTTGAGGATCCTCTGTTCTTTTTCCCACAATGTAAAAATCTGACCATGTTCTACTGAGGGATTTTCTCCATTTCCTTTTATTATTAAAAAAGGTCAAATCCTGGCTTGATGCCCTGTGTGCTTAGTTTGCAAGACTAAAGAAAGTTAACAAATCCGTTCTGCCCACCTTTGTGTGTGTGAATCAGTATAAAAGAAACGCGTACTGCCCTTCCTTCCCTGTTCTCCCTGCTGCTTAAATGCGAACTTTTTAATGTTTGGGTGGTTTCTGCCAAGTATTCAGTTTCCTGTTAGTGAATAAATCCATAGGAAAAATACCACAGGTGACCTTTGCTCTTCCCTGACCCCACATCCTTTGAAATTTTCCCTTACAGGTAGAAGCCCGCGCAGTCTACGATCATCTAATAATGCTCTACAACCGTCCTGTCGTTTCAATTGGAGATCTTCAGGCTGCTGTAAACAATGTAGCAGATACAGGGCAATGTTATACCCAGCGTCTTACAACACATCTTCTCACCAACTTTTTACTCGTTTCCTCTGGTGGACGTATGATTGCCCAGGAATTTATTTCTCATGTAAGTGGTGATTGATTGTTTTTTTTTTCCTGTTTTTTTCTTTCCCCAGTTTAAACAAAATATATTTTTCTTACTACTTTGGATTTGAATTACTATCTTTTAAGCAAGAGAATTGAATAAGATTGACTACAACAACAACAACAGCTAGCTAGCCTGCTCTTCACCTATGTAGGTTGCTCTGAAAGTAATGCCCCCTATTTATTTCCATGGAAACTGCAACAGAGAAAAAGAGTACAATAACACTGCTTGGTAGAGCAAAGTCCCAGCTACAAACACTATTTTTAAACCTAGTCACCACCTTTAGCTATGAATCTTTGCCAGCGATGAAGGTGGCCCACATGCCGCGTTTGTCAAAATATGCACCAGCAGAGGTGACTCACTGTTTCACGGTTGCTATGATGGCATTGTTGGTAGGAAAATGTTGCCCACAAAATCCATCTTTCATTGGCCCAAACTGATGGAAGTCAGAAGGCCAAATTCGGACTGTGCAGTGGGTGTGGTAGGACAGTCCAGCCAAGATTGGCAATGTGCTCCATGGTCTTCAAACTGCTGTGAATCCTGGCATTATCGTGTTGCAAGACAAAGGTTGTCTTCTGGTCCAACTCTGGAATTTGGAGCCTTCAGCTCAGTCAGTGTCACAATGTAGCAGTCAGAGTTTGTTTTGTCCAGGTTCCTGGAAATTCAGAAGGATCACCCCTTTGCTATCCCAAAAGACAGCACACATCACTTTGCCCACAGAGAGCTGTGTCTTGAGCTTTTTATTTGATGGGGAATTCACATGTCACTGGTCCATGGACTGCTGTTCTGACTCTGGCTCATAGTGGTGACCCCACATCTCATCACCGGTAATGATGTGATCCAGGAAGCTGTCACCTTCAGCTTAGTATTGGTTCAGTAGGTCCTGACAAACTTTCAGAGGGTGTTCTTTCTGTTCCTGTGTAAGCATTCGTAGGACCGACCTGGTGCAAGCTTTGCAATATTGCAATGTTGCCAACATTGTTTCCAGTACGTTGAAGCTGATATCCAGCTCTGTACACAGTTCCCTGGTTGTAATCTGCCAATTTGCGTGGATGAGCTGACTGAGACACTCTTCATTTCACGGTGTGACAGCTGTGCATGGCCATCTGTAATATGGCTCATCTTTTATGTTGCTGTTGCCACTGCTGGAGCGCACCACCACCACCTCACTGTGCTCACATCCACTGCTTGGTCTCCAGAAACATTCAGCAGTGTCAATGAATGTCAGTGGTGCCATTTTTTCCACTTGGAGGAATTCAGTTCCCTTTGCTCCATCTGCACTTCCATGTCAGACGCCATTGTGTCAGGCTGCCCCTCTGCTGCCATCTGTCACACGGCAACAACGTGGAACAGAATATTGTCGGGAAGGTTCACCCTCTACTGCCGTACCACCAATGTCCACCTCTGGCATCTTGGGCCAACATAATAGAATAGGAGGCACTGCTTTCAGGGCAGCCCTCGTATTTCAGCTACAGTAAAACTGTTTTCCGTCTTGACAAGGTCCTACTGAAAAGCATTTCTGTGCTGATGATAAAGCTGCAGAAATACTTCCTGTAATATCTTGCAACTAAGGGATGCCTACAGTTAGCTTACACTCTAATAGTTTTATGTCCTTTAATATTGTGACGCCCAAAGCTGCGCACAGTACCAAACTGCTCTGCACAACAGTGATTTTGGTTAGCTTAGTAAACTTTGAGATTAACCCATCATCTACATGGCATAAAGTTCCTCCTGATCTGCAAAAATTGTGCCTTTGGGTCTTTACCAGATATTTCGTCTCTATGATTCTGGCAGAGGGATATATTTATTTTTATTTTTGAAATGTTACAGAACTAAATTGTCTCCCTAAACCCACCAAAAACTTAGTATACTTCCAGTTGATTTCTAAGGAGATAACTCCTAAATGTTTGCACTGTCTATTTGTGTTTAAAAACTTTCTTGATTTGTTTCACTTAAATTTTAGAGAGACATAGAAATGCTCAGATCCTCCAAGGTGTCTGAAAAAAGTCTGCTTGGACAAAATGAAACTTTCTTTTGAGCTCAGCTGTTATTTTCAGAGCATCTCGCATGTTCAGCTTTGAGAGGCAGATCTGTGGTTATGTTGCTAATATTAATGTTCAGAATAGCTAGTAGTTAATAAATTAATTACTTTATTTCCTGTCTTCTCTGTTTTCCTTCAGATTACTGAGACAACTGGTATAAGCAAGGAAGTTTGTAGTCTTCTTATCCGTACTGCATACAGAATTAACCACAATGGAGAAGAAAACCAAAGGACTGTGGAGCTGCTGAATGAACTTCTTCAAAAACTGATGTTGAAGGTTTAGGTTTTTCATGTCATCTCTGTCCAGCCAACAAGTTAGGTCTTTATTCAGGTGTCGGCCTTTCATGAACATCTTACGCTGCTGGTTGGCAAGGGTAGAAAAAAATCCATCTTTCTTAAGGATATCTCATACCTTTGTCTTTCCTCATGTATTTGAAAATAACCCTTTGTTTCAAAATGAAAGCTGTTAAGAGAAAACAGCAGTAAAGGTGGTTGAAAACTTTGTTCAGAGTTCCTTATTTTACAAGAGACCGACGTCTTAAAGCGATTTACTCATCTCCTTGTTTATCTGGCTGTGGATCAGTTTTTCTCCCAAATTACTCATGGTTTTATGAGCAAATTGTATCCAATTGTTTGACGAGTAAGTTGTTCCTAAAATGTTTTGTTCTATAATTCTGCTTTTATGTGAGTAATGATGATCTCAAGTGAGAGTTAATGATTCATGGTGAACGCACTCCATGTTCTCAGGAAATCAACAGTATTTCCTGAACTCCTTAATTCTTTCTGAAAACATTTCCAAAATAAAGCTCCTCTCAGATTTGTTCAGTGTTTATTTAGCAGTACTGCAGCTTTCATAGGACAGTATTCTCCACGACATACTGTGCCTATAGCTGGTCTGTGTCGACAGACGCTGCAGATGAGTTTCTCTCAGCCTGTTTTCCATGTGTGCACACTGATGCTGTTGTTTAAGAAATCTTTTGTTTTCATACAGACAAAGTAGTGCAAGCACAACATAGATGGAGAGAAATTTTCTGGTTTGAGGCCCAAATTTCCTAAGGAGAGAATAGGGTTACAACTCATCTCCTTTCTTTTTGTGCCCAGAGGTACAGTTTGTTTACTTACTTCTTTATTTGCCTGATGGGAAGAGCACGGACAAGGAGCTTGTCGATTTACCCAGAAAATTCTGTGAACCTGTTTCTGTATTAACTAGAAAAATAAGCATGAAGAATAGTGGTAGTGGAGCATCTTAACCAGTTTTGCTCATTTGTCCTCATATATTACCTACCCAGCTTTAATATCAACACTTTCTCTTATGTTCAGCGATACTACCTGGAATTCTATTCTTGCATATAAAATCAGCAGCGTGTATCTTGAATTACTACAGCTTTATGGGTGTAGCGTTTGGTTTTGAGAAAGGGAGAAGAAAAGCAATGTTCTTAGTTTCCCTTGGCTGCAAGAAGCCGAAGGATATTTTCTGCAACTGTTGACTGATTTCTTACAGTTTTGTTCCCAGTGAGTCATATCAGACTAAATTACAGAAGTTACGTGTCCTCTGAGCGGACTTGTTAATATGCTTGTGATATTTGATTCCAGCATATGAAGAAACAGTAAATACTTCATGCGTCTGTCAAGAACGCTGCTTTGTAACTTTTTGTGTTAAACATTGTTCTGAATGAAAAAACCAAAAAGAGTTATGTTGCATATTTTTGGTTGTTGGCACACGTATCTACAAAATCAAGCAACCCAATTTTCTATTCCCTGAATATCACAACTGAAAGGCAGGTATTAAACTAAATGGTTTGTTGAACTGAGGTGTTTGTCTAGGGGAAACGCTTGTGCAGCGTTCTGCCTAGGATGACAAACACTATAAGATATTGTCATCTCCAAAGGAAGAATCCCATTCTTAAATGTGAGATTCTTTGGTCTTTCTTAAATTCTCTCCATATTAAAACTATATTTAATTCTACTTACTTAAAAGAAGGATTAGCAAAGAGCTGCAATGTGTGATTCTCGCAGATCTGTTAAGTCAATGCTATAGGTGTTGCAGTTGCTGGAGATGGATTTTTAGCCATCCTTTCTCAGTGCAGTCATTCCTATTTTTTTTATAACAACTACTAACAACGTGTATGGAAGTTCTTGCAATTTCTTAAACAAAGTCAATATCTTATTAAAGAGTGAGAAATCTGTTCAAGCAGGAAGGAAATGTATAGTAAAAGCCAAAAGAACAGAATGAGAGGTGGAAAGGTGCATTCTTGTTTTCCTGTGTTTAACTTATTGAGAAGCACTGCGTGATTTAAATACAGATTACAAGGAGGGTTTGCTGGTTTGTGGAGACTTTAAAGAAAAATAAACCAGTCGATGCTATCTGTAGCTTTAAAAAGGGACATCTGTACTGGCTTTTTTTTTTTTTTGCTTAATTAAGCATAGTTGTTATAAATCGTTGGCGTTTCTTTTTCCTTGCTCCTTCACAGTGCTTGAATAATGACCTGGCATTGATATAAACTATGATTTTGTGGGATGTTGAAGCTACTTTTGTTAGCTTGCCAGTGGAAGGCAACAGAGTGTTTTTGGTAGATCTGAGTAATGGAAGATTTCTCGTACGATGGCTCCTGCATCATCTATCTAATGTGCATCTTCTCCTCTGTAATCTCCGCTTTCTGAAAAAGTTCTTTGGAGCCTTCAGGGCTGTACTTACATGCAGAACCAGCCAGGAATTCCTGAAATCAGGGCTTCAAGTAGCTTGTTCCCTTCCCTCCAATCTCCACGTCACCACACACCCTAATCCTGGATGTTGTACTGACCAGAGGGCCTTTCAAAATGTTTCTGCGTCGAGGAGTTGCTTCGAATAAGAACACAACCAGTACATCTGGCACATTTGTTGATGATATTTCTTTCCAGTGTAAGACTGCCACGTTACAGCCTGGCTCTCTACCCAGCCTGGGGCTGGTTGGATTCTGTGGATTTTCTGCAACAAAAAGACGCTGCTGTGGCTTCTCTTCAACTAGGATCTTAGTGCAGTGCAAATACAAAGCAGAATGCATTTTATTTTTGTGAGGTATGCTGGAAACAGGTGTGCTATCAGGTATTGCAGTTCAGCTGGCCAGCAATAAGATGTTAATCTGTTACTGCTGGGGTTTGTGATCTTATTTCCATACCGGTGGCATTGTGAGTGCAAAGAGGTGTCACAGGAAGTCAGACTGAAGATGCAAGCGAGAGAATATTGGTTTTAGAATATTGGTTTGGAGTTAGAATTCATGCCGTGGTGTTGTGTCTTGGGTTTGGTTTTGGTTTGGGTGATACAATCCAAAAAAAATCCAGTGTTACACAAGTTATTGATGAAAGGCCTAGCAAAAACAACTAGCAACAATTAAACCAGACACTGTGACAGCAGGCTTCATCCATGTATTTCCTGTACTATCAAATGACAGCATAAAATGCTAATTTGTGCGTGAGTGGAAAATGTTGTACTAATTAAAATGCAGTTTTTATTCTGATGTCAGAAAGGGTCTAGGAGGGTGAGAATTTCTGACACTGAGCTGCAGCTACTGGACCGATGTTGTACAAGGAGTCCTCCACCCCGGCACTGGGCGTGTGTTTAATCCACATTTTTATACTTTCCCTACAGTCTTCAGTGGCTGTATTGTGCAACCATCATGTTTTGCTGGCCAACAGAAGTCACAGCACTGCAGCTGAACTAGCTGGTGCTGGAGGCCTCCCCTAGCCCTTAATTCGTAGCAGTAACCACGTGTGGGCCTGTTTAAGTCCACCTACCTCTCTGGCGAGCTCCTCTCGCTTGTGATAGATGTTTTCCTTCACATGCTTGTCTGGATTTTAAAAGATATGCTAATGGCAGTCGGGTCTGTTGCTGCCTTCGCAGGGAGCAGCTTATTCTGGGAATTTGCTGTTCGGTGGTCTGCTCGCTGGCGAGTGCCAGAAAGGAGTTTCCCTTGCTTGCATTGGCCATCTTCCTTTCACCAGCTGCCTGGCTGCTGGGAGGCAATAAACCTCGTCAGCCCCTAGGATGGCTTAAGTGTACTCTTAGCGACTGGGTCCCTCTAATGGCCGAGCTCCAACAGGGATAGGCACTGATCTGCCATCAGACACAGGAAAAAAAGCCTGAAATGTCAGCTAGCTGTAGCTGGGTTCTAGCAGTGTAGTTAGTAGGCACAGATCGTGCCTTAATTCATATTTTATGTTCTTGTGTGTGTGTGAAGGAAGGAAAAAACGAGCATGCTGCAGCGATTTGGCTGTGATATTCAGATTCAATTTAATTGTAGCACCTGTAGGATTAGGACGCAACAATTCCATATGAGACAGCTAACCTGAACATCAGCAAATAGCAGAAAAGCTCCAGCAATGCTGTGTCTGAAATAGCTCTGTGCGCTCAACCCGTTCCCCATGTCGTAACACATCGTGTTAAGCAATGCTTCATAGCTCGTCTGTGCTGTGTTGGACAGAGTCACATCATAAAGAAGCTGCCCCCCCCTGTCTTTCATGTTATTCTGAATAAAACTACCTGTGAGCCCCACGAACGTTTGCAAATAAATATTTCCATCTTGAACACTTTTTCATGTTTCATGTTCACTTAGTTATCTGCATTCCGAATCGCACTGTCCTTGAGATGTCCCCTCTGTATGTGCCAGTCGCCCTGCCTGGGCGACTCCTCGCTGTCCTACTCTGCGGGCTTGACTGGAGCCTCCCACAACAGGCGCTCTCGGCCCGTTCTTTGTGCCCTACTGCCAGAAGTTCCCTTCAAAGCTCACACGTGAGAAAGCAGCCTTTTTTAACCAGCGGGGCTGTCAATTCTCATGTGTACGACTCACCTAAAATTAGGACTTTTTTTTTTATTATTCCAAACTAAATTGGAATGGCAGCTGAGAACACAAATTCCCTGTCTCTGCTGTCTTTCCTGGTAGAGAACAGTAGCGAATGTTTAACTCTTGTGAGTCCCAGAACTGTGCTTCACTTCCACCCCAGCACGAGAAGTCTGCAAATAGAGAGGGAAAAGCCATCCTCATCTCGCCTGGAGGAGGAGAGAGACCTTGGAATTTGGTGTGGAATAAATTCTTAAGATGGAAGCTCCCGATACGCACCGTATTTCAGGCGCTATCTGTGAGTTCTGGTAGGTGGAATATTTACCGTCTTTTCTGGAGACGTGACAAAAATACAAATGCTGTCTCCATAGAGCAGTGAATTTGTTCTTGAAGTGCACTGCAGAGAACAGCGTTACGTTTCAGCTTTCCTTTCTTGTGGGTTTCTTCTCTGCTAGAACGCGGGTGAGCAGCGCTGAGCAGAACACCGTGTGTCGTGCTTCCAGGGCCAGGGCAAGTAGCTGCCGCTGCTCGCTCCACCTGCTTGGCCCAGGCCGCAGGAGCATGCTGAGCACATACCCAGCCCAAACCTTGCGATAAAGCTACCACATCTGCTTCGGAGAGGTGTTTGTGTTGGGATTTAAAGGTTTCAGATGCTAGCCTTTAATTATTAGCCCAGTTTCTTTTCATACTTTCACTTCCCCTTGCTGCGTTGGTGGAGAGTGACTCAGACTCAGTCGCTGCACACAAACATTTCCCTCCTCTTTCTCTCCCTTCCTGCCCAGGATCCAGGCCCAGTGTGGGTATGGCCCTCCACAGGTCGCCTGGCGAGCACGAGCCAGCCCCCGCCGGCGGCTCCCAGGCTCCGCGGGGAGCAGTGCGACCAGCAGCGTCCCGACAGAGAAGGGAAGGGACGCGTCTCAGCCCCTCCCGTGTCCCGGCGCCTGTGGTGCCAGCTCTCCTCCCAGGCACTGCCCTCACACAAATTTTTGTTTCACGAGTCATTTTTAGTAGGATTCACCTCCTCACGTGGTGGGGAGCTTCTGGTGCTCAGCAGCTGAGCGGGGGACAGCATTCCCTCTGCCACTCTCTGTGGATGGGTGGGTTGTGCAAAGAAGAGTAGATCCAGCACTTTGAAGAGAGTGATTTGTTCTTAAGATGGGACACCTCAAAGTTACGCCAACATCATGGAATGGAGCTGAAGGTGTGGAATACAAAATCACACCTATGCCAAGTATCTGTCTTCTCTACTGAGATCCTCCAAGCCAGCTCCTCCCCACCCTGATTTCTTCAGGCTTGGCAAACTTAATTATAAAACAGTTCTTTCAGATGGCACTGAAAGAAGAAGAGTTTGGCATTATGTCTGTCCTGCCTTCCCTCGTTTGACACGAGGCTTTGAGCAGCGCAGGCATGGGCCGTTTACGCACTAACTCAGCTTCAGGACTGTTTGCCAAAATCTACTTCAGAGTGGTAATCCCCTGTATCTAAAGAAAATACAGAAAGGGGTGCCATGCGCTGTGCTGTTGTGGTGCCAGCTTCACCATTTCCTGCCAATTCAGTTTTCTGCGAGGAATCCGAAACATTGCTTGGCCCTGATTCTTCAGCTCCGCGGGGCGGGCTCCTCTCCCCTGGCTGCACTGGGAGCAGAGGGGCCTCTCCGCCTCTGACACATGCCAGAAACACGCGTCTTTGCCAGCTGTGCTTCGGGACATAGAGAGGCGTCATTTTTGGTAGTTTTGGTTCTGGCCTGTTACAAACGTGGTTGTGTCACTGGATGCTCTTCATGTCCTGAGTTATAATGCTAAAAATACACACAAGCAGCCAGCACCGACCTTTCCTCTTTGGTGTGGAGCAATTGCTTTCCTCCCATCACATTCACCCCACTGCCGATGCTGCCGTCACTGGATGCGGACCGCCTGGGTTAAGATTTAGGTCTCACCATTTTCCTCCTGCCTCCAAATCCCCACTCCTCCTCGTTGGCTCTCAAATGGGAGCATGTACACCCATTTGAGTGTGACTGCAAAAAGGAGAAGTGTGTGCTATGGGTTGGGGAGGTGTGTACAGAAACCAAGAAGTGCCAGTAGGCAGCCTCACATGGGTTTTCTTTGTTTTCATTTTTGGTTGTGTTTTCCTGTTTTTTTTTTTTTGTTTGTTTGTTTTTGTTTTTTTAGTCTACAGGGAGATGGGGACAACTCAGCTAAAGGTGGGAGCTTATTAAAAAAATCCTTTTCGTGGTCAGAAGGAGCAGGAAGTGATAATGAAGAACCTTCAAGAACCTGAAGGTATACAAGTCCATGGGGCCTGATGAGATTCATGCACGGGTCCTGAAGGAACTGGCGGATGAGGTTGCCAAGCCACTATCCATCGTATTTGAGAGGTCATGGCAGTCTGGTGGAGTTCCCACTGACTGGAAAAGGGGGAACATAACCCCCATTTTCAAGAAGGGG
>WBMW01006388.1:348809-409810 GCA_013396635.1 Penelope pileata | reverse complement strand
GATGATCAGAGGGCTGGAGCACATCCCCTACGACGACAGGCTGAGAGAGTTGGGACTCTTCAGCCTGGAGAAGAGAAGGCTGCGGGGGGACCTGATAGCAGCCTTCCAGTACCTGAAGGGGCCCCACAGGAAAGCTGGGAAGGGGCTTTTTACAAGGACAGGTAATGACAGGACAAGGGGTAATGGTTATAAACTGGAAGAGGGTAGATTCAGACTAGATGTAAGGAGGAAATTTTTCACTGTGAGGGTGGTGAGACACTGGAACAGGTTGCCCAGAGGAGTTGTGGATGCCCCCTCCCTGGAAGTATTCAAAGCCAGACTGGATGGGGCTTTGGGCAGCCTGGTCTAGTGGGAGGTGTCCTTGCCCATGGCAGGGGGGTTGGAAGAAGATGATCTCTAAGGTCCCTTCCAACCTGAACCATTCTGTGCTTCTATGATTCTATGATAATGAGTTTAGGGCATGAAGGGGTACCCCAAATGTGAATACAGCCTGGTGAATTGGTGAATATCCCAATGCCTTGGCAGCGAACAGCCCCGTGGACTGGCTGAAGGATTGTTCAGCCTGGAGAAGAGAAGGCTGTGGGGTGGCCTCATTGTGGCCTTCCAATAACGGCTTAGGCTGGGAAGGACCTTGAATATCATCCAGTTCCAACTCCCCAGCTGTGGGCAGGGCTGCCAAGCAGGTGGGAGACTGACAGAGAGTGACACGACAAGAGGGAACGGTTTAAAACTAGAAGAGGGGAGATTTAGTTTAGATATTAGGAAGAAATTCTTCATGATGCATGTGGTGAGGCACAGGAGCAGGCTGCCCAAAGAAACTGTGGATGCTCTGTCCCTGGAGGTGCCAGTTAGAGGATACAGTGATGAAAAACACGTGCTAATACGTGAANATAATGAGTTTAGGGCATGAAGGGGTACCCCAAATGTGAATACAGCCTGGTGAATTGGTGAATATCCCAATGCCTTGGCAGCGAACAGCCCCGTGGACTGGCTGAAGGATTGTTCAGCCTGGAGAAGAGAAGGCTGTGGGGTGGCCTCATTGTGGCCTTCCAATAACGGCTTAGGCTGGGAAGGACCTTGAATATCATCCAGTTCCAACTCCCCAGCTGTGGGCAGGGCTGCCAAGCAGGTGGGAGACTGACAGAGAGTGACCCGACAAGAGGGAACGGTTTAAAACTAGAAGAGAGGAGATTTAGTTTAGATATTAGGAAGAAATTCTTCATGATGCATGTGGTGAGGCACAGGAGCAGGCTGCCCAAAGAAACTGTGGATGCTCTGTCCCTGGAGGTGCCAGTTAGAGGATACAGTGATGAAAAACACGTGCTAATACGTGAAACAAAAACCCACCACAAAACAGGCACTTTTTCTGTGTATTAGGTGGTGTTCCCTTGTCCCTTCAGGACTGAAGACAACGAAGCACAGCACGCTGCCAGCACAGTGCCCAGCTCGCCGGCCCGCACCCAGCGCTGGAACCGCGCTGCCCGGACGCGAGGCCGGAGGCGGGCAGACAGAGGCCTCCCCTGGTGCATCAGCAGTGCCTCCGTGCTGAGGGGCTGCTCTCTGCAAGCCCAGAGGTGAGACAAGTGACTCTTCTCGGAGGTGGTCAGCAGGCGTGGGCGTGAGTCCTGTCAGGGCACCGCACAAACACAGAGCTGAGCTGAGCTGAGCATCGGGGCCTGCTGTCTGAATCCTCAGTTATCACAACAAAGCACACTGTCACGCAACCTCACTTTCTGATGCCCTTAAATAAGAGCTGTGACAAACGCCAGGATAAGTCCTGGCAGCTATGAGCAGAGGGAACAAGGACCTTAATTCCGTGCACACATATGCAGTCAGCTTCAGCCACAGTGGGTGGCTATGTGCAGTTTATTTCCCAGATACTGGGCAAATGTCTCAGTTTCCTTATGACCTGGCATGTTTCACAGGCACCAAATGTCAGTGCGAGAGCTTCTTAAAATAATTCTTCCAGTACAAAGTGATCACTGAGCCACGGGGCCACGTCCATCTTCATGTCTCCATGTGCTTCGGTGTGTCTATGTGCCTAACCCTGGCGTCCTCACAGCGACATTTCAGGTGGTTCGGGCTCCCTTCCTGGTGGCTGTCCTGTCCTTCCTGGCAACAAATGCCTCTCATGGACCATGAGTCTGGGCAGCCAAGATTGAGGCCAAGAACAAACTTGCTTTTAACCTATATGTAACCTCTGTTAAATCTTTGCCTTTTGAAGGGACCTAAACTCTCATGGACACTGGGAACAGGAGTGCAAAGATGAAACGTATTTTGAAGTACATTGATTTTATACGCATTCAGATGCTGAGATTCAGTGTCCTGGAATCGGGTTTGCAGTGACTTAGAGTAACAGTCTGTCCTCACTGCGTGGGTTTATGTCAAACAGCAGTGTCCCTGCCGAGGGTGTTATGGTATTAAAGGGAGTGCTCTGCCCAGGGGAAAATACCATTAAGTTACAGATGCAAGATCCGAATGTTCCGGATGACTCACATACGGCTGCTCCTGACGCTCGCGCTGTACGTACGGACGCAGGCTCCTGGAAGCAGGGCCGCTCCGAGCACGAAGCGCAATGCCCCGTGCTGCTGCAGCACACAGCGCGCGGCCGAGACCCGGCCCTGGGCAGCCGGGCGTCGCCAGGCCCTGCCCAGAGCTCCTCAGGTCCCCGTGGAAGGAGTCAGCTGGCGCCTGGTGAAGCCTCTGGCCCAGAACAAGAGAACTGTAACAGCCGGGTGGGCCTGGGGTGCTGCACTGCGGTGGTGGTGGGCACAGTGTGGGGAGAGACATGGGGAGAAAGAAGCAAGAAAAGCTGACTGGAAGCGCGACCACTTCTAGAGTGAAGCCCAATGTGTGAGAGGGAGGAGGCTATCTTCTAAAGGAAGATAGGCTGCCAGAACAAGAAAGCAACAGACAGCTCCGTGGCAAGGCAGCTGCCGGTTCGTGCAAAGATGCCCTGCTTTCCTCGCACAGTTATTTAAAACTTCAAACAAAAACTACTAAAATCTTCTGTAATGGAACTTACTACTAGTTCGCAGGACTTCTGCTGGCTGTGAAGCCATACACTGGCTGGCTGCAGAAATCTGCGTTACACAGTACGACGGCGCAGCTCGGTGGAGTTTTTCTTTCTTTGTAGTATCCTTTTCCACACAGACCAGCACCCCACTATTCTTTGCGCTGGCTGAGCAGCGGTTTCCAGCCTCCTAGAGCCCTTTGTGTAGCGAAACACAATTCGTAGTGTCTTCCTGGAGCACCCTTTGTTTCCAGCTGTACACACATACTTGTGGGCAGCAAAACTCTGCTTTAAAATCCCTCTCATACTCGCTAACAGCTTGTTGTGTCTGCCCGGCTGCACACACCTGTGGCTGCAGTGCCGCTGGGGCCGTGCTGCCCAGGTGCCCGGGCTGCCCTCCCGGCTGGACCCGTTTCCAGGTGAGACCCGTTGTTTCCTCCCAGAATGTGAGGGGAACGTGCAAACCAGCACACTTAATTCCCCCTGAAAGGAGAAAGCGCGGAGCCAAAGCAGCTGCAAACACATCCCAGCAAAGCTGAAGACAAAACAAAGCAGAGGAACTGCTGTCAGCAAATCGGCATGTTTTAAACTGCGTTTGTAACAGAAAGCACACGATCAGGAACGCACCCCGTCTGGGGGGCAAGAGCCAGCTCGCTCACGGTCTCATCACAGCCCGGCTTTACTCTAAGCAAGTGACCCACAGGGAAACAGATGGCGACCCTTGCCGAGCTGTACAGACAGGCACAGCTTCAGCTTAATATGAGATTCATTTTTTACAGTTAAAAGCTATGTCCAGAAAATATCATCAGCTGGATCCCAACCATCTGCTGCCGCAGTGAGACAGGCGGGACACAGTCCAGCCTTCTGCACAGGCGCTTCCAGCAGTATCGAGGGCACGGCTATCAGGAAAGGACCACAGCGGGGGTGTGTGGGGGGAAAGCTGGATTTGATACAGAGCAGGCTGGCTGTCAAACAGAGCAGGATGAAATGCAAGCAAGTAGGGCAAGAACACACCTCCACGACTGCCGCATACAGCAGTGTGCGGTGGCTGCTGCTCTTGGGGTCTCAGCATTCACCTCCAGAGAGAGACTCAACAACACTGCAACATTTCTGCCCCTTTCCCCAGGTGCCCGCCCAGCCACACTAACTAAAGCACCGCTCAAGGAGCAAATGGTAATGTCACTGGATTTCAGCACGGTGGTAGCCACGGCTAGAGAGATGCAGCATCCGACAAGATACCACTCCAAGTAACGATTTCAGTTAGTGACAAGAAACTTGTTGTTTTTCTTTTTGCTTATTTTTATTTACTACAAAACTAACTAGTATCCACAACCTCCTCCTCCTCTAAGGAGATTAATGATGTGGGCACACCCACACTGGGAGAATTTTGAAAAGAACAGTACTAAACTTTTTGCTTAGTTTTTCTCTGCTAGGCTTCCACTAAGCTCTATTAAAACTAAGAATTAAATGGCATCTCTTGTGCTTTGCTCCCAGAACTTTTTACATAATTCACAAAGATTTAAAGCTAATGCTTCCAGCAGGTTAATGAAGCTGCTCTTTCACATAGGCAGCAGTCTCAGTGACAGTCACCAGAAGCCAGAAGAGAACAATTTGAAGCCACCCTCACTCCTCATCAGAGCCCCACTCTGCTCAGCAGCGCTCAGACTAGCAACAAAGGCCACGCAGCCCCAGCACCAGGGCCAGGGCTGTGCCCTCTGCCCATCTTTAGGTTATGTGGCATCGGGGCTCATTTAGCTGCTGCAACGCACAGCAGAGCACGAGGCTGCGGTGCAGCCCATCAGTGCTCAAATGCACGCCCTTGTTAATACTGCTTGAACAGACAGCAACAGCTGTAGCAGCCAAACAGAACTACTGCTGTCCTCAAAGAACAACTAAAAAACAGGAAAGAAAAGTGACTGTTTAGAAAGATAAAAACCTTGGTGATATTTGCAAAGTTTGGAATGTCTCATTTGCCAGGTAGTTTTTAGAGCACTGTCCAAGAACAAGACTTACAACACCTTAATTCAGGCATCTTGCATCAGAGCCTCATTCAGCTGCGGGCTGTGCCCACAGTGGAGAAGTCAAATGCCAAGCTGGTTTGCTTTGCCGGCCTTTGCAGAAAAACCTTATGAAAGAAAGCACAACTCTTTTACCAGAGAGCAGGACCCCTTAATAAATACACCTGTGAGTGCTACTAGAGGAGAAGTCACTGCAGTATCTCAGCAAGCACCCGGCCAATGTCCCAACCCCTGCTCCATGCAGAAGGTGCTGGCTGCCCCCTAACCCAGCTGATGACACTGTACTCGGGGAGGGCAGGCTGCGAAACGGGGTGAGGGGAAGAGCAATGGGACTCTCGGACCTATGTCACCCGTGAGGCAGGCTCTTAATAATCTGCGTGCACCAGAGCTTTGAAGAAAAGTAATTTCCACATTTAATTTTTCATGTTGATATCTATTAACCACTTTCAGCTTCTTCTCTCTTACTGCAAAAGTTGAAATGATTCTTTTTCCTTAGGTTTACAAATCATCTTGGAACTGCTACGCAATGAAAAAATCACACGTATATGAAAAAAATATTTATTTCTACAAGTATCGGGTGTGCAACAACAGCGTACAAGGTAAGCATGCTCACAAAGTTTGTGTTTTAAAGTCTTACTCTCTGAGAAGAACAGTTAAGATGTCTCGCACTCAGTGGAGCTGCACACTCCTAGAAAAGAAGAGCTACACTGGATACGTCACTGTAAAAAAAATAAAAGTAGCAGCACAGGGGTATAGAAGACATTTCCAGAAAATGAAAGGTACATTTCTGGTAGAAGTTAACCTGAGCAAGACAGAGACAGAACAGTGATCTTAAGTTTTTCCTTCGGTCCCATCACCAGATCGATGGTTGGTCACTTTCCACAGACTATGCCATCGTCCCACTAACTCCCTCCCTCCAGCCATCCAGCCAATTTTGTGTCAACTTTTTAATGCAGCACAGAAGTTACAAACAACATTTTAAGTACAGAATACAGTGTCATCAAATTTCAGCAATTCCTGTGCTTGGTCAAGTTACTGAAGTGCATAAAAACATTCAAGAGTCCTTGGCACCCGCAAACTGGTGCCGTTGTATCACCCAACAGCAAGGTTAAAACCCAAGCTGTTTGTATTTGAGAACTACCCAGAGCCACACGAGCGCGTGTGTATGTGTGCATCGCTGGTTTTCTGTCTGGGCATTTTTACCTGATCTCGGTTACAGCGAGCCTCTGGAAAACAAGCACTGAAAGGTAAATGTTTCTGTCAGCTGATTTGTTTCAGCAGTCACACAATCCTTCCTTTGAAGTCTTGGGTCAATGAAATCCTAGCACCACCGGGGTTTAGTAGGAGATATATTAAAAGAATTTCTCTGTGATCTTTCCTGCAATGGAAACAGCAGTAAAAGTTATTCCTCTGTCACAGCAAAGGAGCATCTGCGCGTTCTCGACTGGCCCAGTATTTTCAAATGTTATTTTTTTTTAGGTTACTAGTAGAGCAGAACTGTGGTTACAAAGTTAACAAAGCTGAGTTTGTAACTGCATTTTAAAAGCACTGTTTCCCCTTACATTTTCCGAGATAAAAGTTCCAGCACTGGGAAGGAAGGCCTTGGAGCTACCACAACAAGGTTTGGAGAAGACACAAAAGAGCTGAAGTGGAAGCAATTCCCCAGTTGTTAGCAGGTTACTCTGGACGTAATGCTGGAGGCCAGTTCCCGGAGCAGTGCTGGGCGGCGTTACACAGAGGCACATACCTTCTCGTCTTAAGCCAAGAGCTCTCTAAACAGTGCTGGGGTAGCTTTTCCACCTTAAGTGTACGGTGTTTAGCGTCAGAACAGCGCAACGTACGCTAACTTGATTTTAGAGAGAGAACAGTAACAACATTTTTCAGAGGCTCTTAGAAAAGGCACATCTGTTTTTTGCTCTGGGGCTCGACTCCTGTTCCTGCTGAACTGAGCCAGTATGTAAAATCAGAACTGATATCAGCTCAGTAGGCACCGGAGGACGGGTCCATCCATGCTTGGAACAACAGCAGCAGCCGTAAGTGGCAGCTCCGGTCGGAAACAACCATTTCCTGCAAACGATACACAGTGCTAAGCTGCAACTGCAGGGAAAGCACGAGAGCATCCACTGAAGAAGAGCCTACAAAACAAAGCTTTATAGACAATTCCAGTTTAACATCACAAACGTTGATTTCCTCTGACCTTTAGGAAAGCTCGGTAACCACATTACTGTAGGGCATATCCTACTTTTGCAGTCAGACAGGAGTTAAGGAGTGTTGTTTATTTTCAACTGAAAAAAAAGTGTCTTTGGTCCTCTCCAACCATCTCTGCCTGTTAGACTCTGCACCTGGCACACCAGCACTTATGGCACAGCTGCTCACCAAGCAGCAAATGCTCTCCACCCTGTGCAGGCTGACGCTTAAGAAACATCCTCATCTCACCTTCTCTTCAGGTGCAGAACTTAGCCACTGTGAACAAAGAGGGAAACAATCACTGTTCACCAATCAGCTAAGCTCTGCACCTCACCAGAGAGGTCTCCGTCTCAGTACCACTAATTATCAGGTGAGGTTCTTCCGTGGTGCATCTGCTCCTTTCCTCTTTGGACTTTTGCGCTTAATGGATGGCGAGGATGCCACAGCGTACACGTACTGGATAGCTACGGTGATTTTCAGAGTAGCAGCTGTCGTCATGGCTATGTGGTAATCCCTGGCAATGTGATTTTAATCTTAACTCACAAATCATCATGCCAGGAACCCAAACAGCCACAACACTGAAAGAAAGCTGTGCAGTCACACAGTCACACTCCTAATGGCATCTTTAATTTTATAGCTCACCATGCATTTCTCATCTTTCTGAAAAGTCTAACAGCTAATTCTGGACATTGCACATACATACAACATAATATTTCTGTGCTAGATAGATACTTACCATCAGAAGTTGCAGAAATTTTTGTTTTTATTATCTAAGGAAATATAGGAAGACAGCACCAAATACAACAGTATCGGAATGAACTGCACCTCTTTGTTCCTATCTACCACATCATAAAATGTTGTATGCAACTCAAATTTTTGTGGCTCCCTGATAACGAGGACCATGTAAGCAAGTCCCTTAGCCCTACTTGTTTTAGAAGACCGTTTCCTCCCCATAACTGCTATCCTGGCACTCTTCAGACGCTCCCACACTTCCCATAAAGGTTTTCGGGCAGACACAGCGCTTGTCTATACAGAACACGGCTGTTCATAAACAAACTTGTTTTCACGGTATCTGCTGTATTTCATACAAGTGAAGTAAATGCCATGGATTCAAGTGGGACTTACAGTCAAGTCATGCTACATGTGCAGGCTTGAATGGGAGAAAAATCAAGATTCATTCCTGCTAAGTACCAGTTAGAAAATGATGATTTTCCTAAATTAGACGCCTTAACTTTGATACCACAAATCAACTATAAAGTTATGTGAACAGTCAAGGCAACCAGTCTGTGCGATGAGCTATATCATGAAGCAAAAATCTGAGGTATGCTGTACTGGAAGAGATGTTCATACCAGTCCTAACTGGCTGTGTGTTAAACGCACGTACAAACACTGAGGTTATATCGGGCTATTCAAATAGACTGAGAAATGAAGAATATCTCTGCAAATGACCATTTACAGCCTTCTTCCACAGCAATCTTTGTTTTTTGAGTATTTCTTGCAATTTTGCTTCTTCTGTAATGATTCCTCCCCATTAATTCCAGAAACAAGCTAGGTTATGTATGGCATGAGCCAGCTTCTTTATGTTAAGGCCACTCTTACCTTAGGATCAGTTTGCTCGCTATACTTAATGTGCTTCAATAAACAAACTGTTCTCACATGAGTCAGACTTGGTTTCAAGTGCACAACTTTGCAATTTTGTTATGGGCTCAGACTCTTTTCAAAGACTGTGCTACCTAGTAAACCAGCATGCAGCTTTGCTAAACAGAAATGCTCCTTGCAGAGTTGTGATTTTGTGTAGGGTATGCTGCAGACAAAGTTAAGAATACAGAATGGAAAACAACTGCAGGTGGAACCTGGCCTTTCCTGGCCATTCTGACTTACAGTTGCCTCTCGTACAGTCCAGCACAAAGTTTACAGCAAAGTCCCTCCATGCTCTCCAGCCAGTGCCTACACATATCTAACTCACTGCTCCAGCAGCTGGGCTTAAAAAAAAATAATTAAAAAGAAGACATTTAAACAGGAGTTACTTCTTGAGCTAAGCAGCCACAAGCTCTGAGTTATGCCAAAGTTACTACCTTTAGTGAGCTCTGCATATTCCTTCTTTACGAGGCAAGATCAGGGTGTTTAATTTAGAAAGAAAAATCACCTCTTCAGAATAACATCTCTGCCACCACTTTGGCTGAGGACACATCCATTTGTTCTTGTGCTGCAGCGAAGCATTTGTATGCAAGTTCTTGTTGTTTTGCATCTTCATTCACCATTAATTCACCATAGAGATACACGCCCATTGCCTGAAAGAGGAACACAACACACAGTCATCGTCCTGTTATGACTAGTTGGACGGTTTTCATTTTGTTAACCTCCAAGTTCTCATTTAGTTCAAAAACACCACAGAAAAGGCCTTACACTCTGTAACACACGTTCCCCCAAAATGTAGTTTTCTCTGGCTCTTCGCAGCCTAAGATTGCCTTTGTGTTGTACTGAGTGTGTAAAAAAAAGAATATTAAGATATGTCGTGACAAGAAAATGCTTTCTCACTCCATTTTGCTTGCCACTTTTGAAGTTGAAATCTGTTTTCTTTTATCCACTACCTGAAATATTTCCAATTGCCCCTTAAGAAAACAGCTTGTCCTTCCTTCAACAGGATACACATTCTCTTTCCAACTGGGATGTTTCCACACGCTAATAAAGAGCACATCGGCTGAAACGCCCCACTCCAGAATTCCCACCCAAGCAGTTCTGTAACCCTAAATCAACCATGTGTGGCCAGGCCTGTGTTTCAGAGTCTTCTCTTTACATCTGACGTATGGCTGGACTGTCTGCAAGAAAGCAGACTGTCCCTTAGTGCTCATCCTGGACACAGCAGACAGTTGAGCACCTGAGGGTGAGGTCAGGGCCCCTGCCACAGCAGGCAGCGAAGCACTGGCTAATAACTTCATGGGAAGTGCACTGGGCACTGCCATTTTTTTTCCCCTGAAGACACAACCTTTTAATCTAATTACGGCAATTCTCTAAGTGTTAAGCTGCGCTTATCACAACAGGATTACACATGATAAAACATCAGCAGCTTAGTGTAAGTAAAAAAAACTTCTACAGTTTTACTTAATGCTTGAACAGTTGCAGGAAAGGAAAAACAGGGATAGCACTGAAAAACACAGTCTGTAATACACAGTAGAGTTTATTGATGAGAATAAAAACCGAGCTTCAACAAAAGGGAAAATGTATAGTTTAACAGTAACTAAAATTAAAGGAAAAAGTCCCAGTCAGACCTGCCAGATGCTGTGACAGTGCTCTAGGCGTGCTCCCCTGCATCTAGAGACCCAAATCCCAGATTTCCAGGATCTGTAGCTGCAGATCACACCGGGCACACTGCCTTGGAGCTGAGCTCAAGATGCTTTTATAGAGAATTTCAAAATGTTGGAATTTTGTGCCAAATAGGAATTACCTTTTCTACCCAGCATTAATAATTTTCCCCTAAACCCAAACATTAAAATGCAGTAAACACATAGGGTTTTTATAATCCTGGAAAGGATTAAATAGCCACATTTGCATTTTCCCCAGACTTAAAAAGTAAAATAAAATACATATATACATGTCTCTCATGATCAGTGAGGCCATGCAACCACTCTGACTAGAGTTGTAATGATTCCCAAACCTGGCTGTGCCACAAACTGTTTCTACTGCTGGAATAAAGTAAGTGAATGATATTGAAGATTACATGAAAAAAACACTGCTGCAAAAATTCTTTCCCTACACTGCAGAAAACATCTCTATTTGTAATCATATCTGTTCTAAACATAATGCAATTCAATATGTTTATTTGTACGAACTTGGGGACTTTTTCCCCCTTTCTGCCGGTGCATATCTTCATCCTTCCATATGATTAAAATACGCACAATAGAACAATATATATAACTCCTTGTTGTCATAAATAGTCTTGTTATATCCTGTTTTGTTTTGTTTTTTAAATAAAGAAGTTGCCAGGAAGTCTTGGGACTGCTCACTGGCTGACATATAAATAGGAGGTATACTCCAGAGCTGGAAGAATGAACACAAGAGACTGTCCTGTTGTGACAGAATGTCTTTGTCTGAAGGTACAAAAACCTCACAAGCTGTAAACGTCTTTGTTCATTTTCAACATAAAAGGCAAAGGCGTGGATACCTTCATGATTTTCATAAACCTTGCAACATTTTCTATTGTTTACATCTTTCAAATATAGCCATCATCCTAGGCAGTGACGGTCTTGATTTTATGGATTTTGTAGTGAATAAAAATAAATGGAAGTGACATCAGAGGAATAAGGCACACGTACAATTACAACTGTAAGTTTGCAATAGCTCATGTAATAGCCATAGTAAAGACATTTTGCATGGCTGGCCTCTTAAGACCTTCAAAATGATCTTGCAGCATTTTCCTGACAGTGGAGATGCCCGCACTCTCCGAAAGAACACCATGGTGCTACGCTTCTCCATCTGTACATCATCTTGAAAACTTTAGTCACTGTTTTGCACCTAAGTGATATGTACTTGGCTTAGTATTCACACCTGGACCTGCCTTTGTCACCCTACAAATCCAGCCAATGCTGAGAAGTACTTTCTTAACATCACTGTTACGTCTGGCTTGCATGAAACGGAAGCAGAAGGAGGGAATATATACTATTTTACCACTTACCAGAAGATTAGCATGCTTTAGTGGAGCCGAATACAGCTAGGCTGACTCCTTAAATGACAGTGTTTAAGGAAAGGGCAAAACTTGTATTCTACACACTCAACTTTTTACCTGTCTGCAGCAAGAAAATGCATTAAAATAAATTTTCAGTTTCCCATTAAGAGTGTCAAAAAGGTGATTATTTTGAAAACACTAATTAAATGTTACTGACCTGATCTTCTCTGAGAAATTTCTCAACATCTCCATACCCGGGCACATATTTGTGTTTAACAACAAGCTCACACCACCGATGACGAACCTGTGGGAAGAGGGGGGAAAAAAAAAAGCATTAGGAAAAAAAAAGAAATTTTGTGCGTGTCTTTTTGGGCTTCGAAACCCCTCAAGACCCGAAGATAAAACTCTAATTCTAAATCAGTAAATTAATCCATATCCTGGCACTAATTTGCAGCATCTTCTCCAGTTTTCCAGCCTAGACCTCTTTTCTTTTGTTTGTGTAAGCGCTATTTATTCTATACTTTTAGAAGCAGGAAACAGGAAGGGCTATCACTACAAATACCTAGAAGAGCCTCAAGATACAATTAATCATCTCTTCTACGTAAGTGTATAATCCAAGTAACAAAAAGGATTAAATATAATTCTATACCAAGATTAATGTCCTGCTGAAACGCTAAGAGTTAGATACAACCCACGTAGAAAGGAGCTTTCAGTTAAGTGAAACCTAGTTTTGCCAATGCAGCTTTTCAATGCTAGATTTTAAGCACCTTTCAGTGAGTTTAAGATCTGTCTACATTCAGAAAGCTATGCTGCTCTGCCACATAGGAAAAAAACCCAGTTATTAATAACTGTAATGAAAAGTATGGAAGTTTTCAAGCAAATCACAGTTGAAAAATATTTGTATTTTACTAGTGTGAAAAACATGCCTTTGAAATGCATATTTTTTTGCTGCCTTTAAATTTCTGCTTTTGTTCTTTACCACTTCCGTGGCATAAATGTCATCCTACACTCCAGCAAAGCCTCCTCGGTTGCAGGCACTGATCAGCCTGAAGGTTTTTACTTTATTCCTGGCTCAGCATTAAGCTCAAAAGAAAACAATTAAGTGCAATAAAACCCTCCCACTCTCCTGCTCCTTCTGTTTCAGCCTCTGTTCTTATCACTTTTGTAAGACAGGGCATCTAATAATATTTATAACAAGAATAAAATGTAAGTGGTTTTAATATTTTTTTCCCCACATAATTATTGAAGTATGTAACGATCCTGCAGGAAAAGGCCAGGGAATCTACCTCAGGTGCCTACGTTTCTGATTACTTTCAGTAACAGCCCAGGCACTGGGGTTGTTGAACAGTCAGTTCTCAAACACTGCACTTTGTGGACAGGACCACAATACCTTCATGGAGAGCAGAGCAAAGTCACTGGTGCGGATGTGCTCATATGCTTCTGCTAACTCACATAGTGCAGGTCTGCCTCACATTTTTACCATTGCCCGATTATCTGAATTTCTATCGCTCTGCAAAACATGGAACAATTAAGCTGCATCTTTTCCTTAATCATTTCTTCTTCCATACGGTTCCCACCTTTGGCAGTAAACCTCCTTTCAAAGAGTTTGAAAGGAAAACATTGATTAGTTGAGTGAGATCTGGGACAGCACACATTTTTCTTTCTCTCTTCTCTTTCTTTCTCAGGGTCATTACAAATCCTGGCACATTCCCAGCCCTGACATGCTGGAGAGCTGCCAGCTGGGGCAGGAGCAGCATGTCTGCTATCCTCAGATTACTTGTTTGCCTCCTGCTTCCCAAAAAGCCCCAGACGCTGCCGCGACGCAGCAAGCTGCAGGAGAAGCAGCCGCCGCGGACGGGCCCGTGAAGCCGGCCAGCAGTGCAGCTGGCCTCCGGCGCCATGTGGGGGCCGGCGGGCAGCACGGCGGCACCAAGCCTGCCCAGGCCTGCAGGGGGGCATGGCGTCGCCAGGGAGACCTGAGGGGCGGCTGCGCCTGGGCACGGCCTACTTGGCATGTAGGCTGCTGTGTAGCACAGCAAACGCAGTCGCTTCTTGGACATAAAGAAGTATTTTCTTCTAGTATAATCCAAGCCCTAGGCTCGTACCACACGCACGAGAATTTTATTCACATAACAGGAGGATGGAAAAAATACTTCTGGTTCCTAATGTCTAATCCATCGCTCAGAGCAGGAGAAGATGGGCCCCACAGCTTTGCAGCGTAATGCATGTGTCATGCGAGCAGGCCCTTTAACCAACCAGTATCAGAAGGAAATTCTGAAAGCCAAGTAGCTTGCGGTAGGACTGAGCTAACCATACCGCATCCTGTGTATGCTCGTCTTGGCTCTTCCTTTCCTCCCAGAAGCAAATACTCAGCGGTGAAAATAAGAATTCATCAGTCTTCTCCAGATTCCCCCTCTGTGCTTTTCTCTGCGCTCTCCTGCACGGTGCAGAGATGCACACCATATGTCGTTTTGGCTGGCTAAGTGGGACCAGCTAAACCTGAAAAGCAGTTGACAGCCATCCTGCCCATCGCTGCTGGTAGCGAGCATGCGCTGTCTTCTGCGGACCCGCAGCAGCACCTGTAGACACCTGCCCACCCACAGGCATCACATGCTGAAGCTGGAAATGCTGCTGGCTTCCATGGCCTGGGCTTCAGGTTCAGAGCTGCCCTGCCCAGGAGGGGCCTGGTGGCACCTCCAAGCCCTAACGCACCCTTTTGGCTCGTTTCTCCCTTCAAACATCCTTTGAGGTTTGTGAGGCACCACACATCTGAGCAGCACGTTTCTAAGCCACAGCTTGGTGGCAGGAAGACACTCAGACAAGTCACTGTCAAAAACCCACCAATACGTTTCCACAGAGATCAACTGCATCAAGATCTATGTTTTGGCTAACATCTAGCTGAAACATCTTGAAGGGCTGCTACTGTCAGACAGCACAGAGCCCCCAGCTTAGGAGCTACAGTTTGTACAAAGAACTCAAGTGATTTCATATTATCTTTTAATTTCACTTCAAGAAAAATACACAGTATTGCACAATATTAAGCGCAACTCAAACATCACCTGTATTTGACAGTGCAGCGCAGAATGTTTAGAAACCAAAATGGTAATGTTCAGAGATAGTTAACTTCTACATGGGATTTCAAATGAAATAAATGTTTATATAAAATACACTAATAATCCAGCTCTAAGACAATCCTTTTGTTTTAACAATCTGGGCCACAATCTTTTGTTACATGCTGTTTGAGGCTGACAGAGTAAACTCATCTCAGGCATCAAACACATGCCATGAGGTTCAAATGAAAAGCTCCCAGAGACACATGTGAGAATCTGTTTTTTAAAACTGTCTTAAGCAGGGTTTAAATTAGAGTGGCAATTTTTATTTTCTGACCCAGGTGATAACTTGCTTTGCCAAATTATTATTATTCTCCTGTCCCCATACGAACAACTGGTCAAACCTAAAATAAACACCCTCTCAGAAAGCTTTATGTGCTATATTGTGATGACCTAGCTTGTTAATATTCTCAGTCATATGTACGCAGGCAAAAAATAATTATTTTACTTCTGAGCTCTACAAAGAAGATTTAGAAAGCAAGTAATTTAAATCACACCCTTACGAGAAAACAGAAGAAGAGAAAAAAAGAAAAGAAAACCAGAGCAGTACTAAGCTCTTGGGCTGCAGAATGGGAGACTAGCTTCAGGGAAAATGAGTACATTTTGCTAATAGCTGGATCCAATTTAAAAGGCGCCATGAAACAACAAGTCTAAATCACAGAACAAAAGCAACATACTTCGAGATCTTAGAAAACAGTGTAATATGAAATACAGTAAGAGCTATTGTCCAACAAAATGAAACCTTTATTAAAGGTAGGAGGCATATGTGATCTTCATAAAACATGGGTTCAGACTATTAAAAAAAAATTTCAACCAGAACTGTACATGTTAAACAGTCTCAGATGCCAGACTCTAGTGAAATTCAGAGAAGAAAAATGGAATGAAACTTTTTCAAATAACGACGCTATCCTACTATAGATTAGTTTTAACTAAGAAGGAAGCTGCTATCTCCAGAGCACCAGAATGCTGTTCTGTTCCATCTGAAATTATTTATCTCCAGTCTCTTCCTATCTACACTTAAATTGGATTCAAACATTAGATCATTTTCAGACAATTAAGGAACAGTGTCACATGTTACTGGGCAACACATTTGACCTAAAAAAAGTTTAAGAACTGCAAATTTTACAACCTTCTTATGCCAAAGTGGGCTTAATGACTTTTTCCCCCCTTCCACCATTGCAAGCACAAAGGTTTAAGAAGAGCTGAGACAGTCACTCGTTAACACACCAGCCAGGTTGTATCAGTGACTTTTCCTTCTATGTAACTTGCATTTCACACGAGCACTCCTACCCTCTAAACCATACCACTTGCATGTAGATTTGGTTTCACGAACATGTACAAAATAAGACAGTCATGGGTGCTGCATGAGCTCAGAAGGAGCGATGAAACAGCCACGTGTGTTACAACTGTGCTGACAGAATATCAGATTGGCAATCTCAACAAATCTACTTAATAGCCAAAAGCCTCGTGAATGCAAGCAGAATGGATTCATCGCTCTGACAAGGAGTCTGTAATTGGGTTTTACGCATATGCCAAGGGTTTGTCAGGAGGAATCTGAGCAAAGAAGCTGTCTAACAGCTTAAATGAGGTTGTATTTTGGTCCAAAAACTCCTGGAGTCTTCAATCTGTAAGTAAGTTGTCAGGCAGTGAATGGCAATGCTCCCTCTAACCACACTGCAGGGCTAGAGAAACCATGTCCAGATACAACAATGCAGAAGCTGGCAGTGTTGACAGCTACCCTCTTTCCCCAAGTCTCCTGTAGTGTGAAGATTCAATTACTTTTTATTTTTATTTATTATGCCTCTAATGCCCTCTCCCAGTACTAAACAGTTTTCCAAAGCTGCAGTCAAAACTGTGATGACACTTCACATGCTAAGATGACTCTTGCTAGCCTTACTCACATTGCTTTTCATTTCCCATGCTGGAAAAACTGCTGCTAAGAGGGAGCAGGGCTGGTGGGACCTAAGCCTGATGGAACTCAGGGATCCCCACCGTGTCCTGCATCAAACAATAACTGCACAGGTTATGCATGAGATCACTGCTGCCACCTATTCACAGAATCTTCTTCCTCTCTGTGTTCCCAGTACAAGTACCTTAGCCCACGGGCAGCCCAGCAAATAGGGACATGGTCATTTGGGAAACCCTAAGCTAGTAAGGGGCTGGCTAATCAAAATGAGTTTTGTCAGGAGACACTTGCCATTTTAAGGACAACTATGTAGTGTTCTAAATACTTAAAATCCTGAAGCAGTGAACTGGCTGTAAAAAAGCTACTTAAAAACTAACTTTAACAGAATACCAGACTCCAGATTTTGGTAATATTGGTAGCCATGACATACCTCCTTGTTTATTTTGCTCCTTCTGATTGCTATTTCTGCGTAGAGGAAGCAATGACATGCCATGAGGGGTGCTTGTGGTAGGGGAGTAGGACTGGAAGTCCTCCCTCTCCTCCCTCCCCTCAGCAGCACTGACGCAGGCTGTGGGTACGGCTCACCTAGTGACTGCCTCCATTCAGCATAAGCGAAGAGAGGAGCTGTAGGATCCAATTTTTCAAGAACAGTTTCTGCATTTTGTGCTTTGGTCAGCTGCATAGCGTGGGACAGCTGGCAGCATGGGGAGCTGTAACTGCCCCGGTGCACCAGAAAGCCAGCTGCTGCAAGTCCTAGCTACCGACAGGCACAGGCTTGAACGTTCTCCCCTTTAAGAATCTGATTTACGGGCATGTATTTCCTTTCTGTGCCTTCACCTCCAGGCCACTGGATCATTCCTGCATGCTACAGCCAAGTCTCACCTTTACAAAGTTACTACAAGTACTGAGGCCTTGCTGAAGAGCAACCAGACCAGGTCCCTCTTGCCTGGGTCCCTCTCACTGCAAAGAGGATTTCACTCCCACATAAAACTGACGCATCTCCACAACTAGCACAGCAACTCTTTCCCACATAAACATATAGAAGCCTAGGAACCATAAAACATGCTGCTTAGGAATGTCCAAGCAGAGCATACGACATCGCTGCTGATCTCTGTGATCAGAAAGACAGAGTCACTGGAGAGCAGCATCCCAGGGCGAGGTTCAGCCCTTGGCAATAAAAGAGTCTGCCAAGAGCTTGTTTAGGGAAAACAAATGCCCATTTTTCTCTACCTCTGGCTCACAAAAAGAGAGCTCCCACTTTTCTCCCTATATGGGCCACAGCTGTGATCAATGACATCTGTGTTTATAGCAGTTTTCCAAAAGAAGGCAGAAAATGAGAGATTAAGAAGCCATGTCTAATCCTTGCTAAAAGGAGGCACTGGCTGTGCCTCTCTCCTGGTGTCAAAGCTCTTGCTGTGAATCACTGGCTACAGCAGGACACCTAACGCTGACACCTCACGTGCTCCTCCGCCTGCCCCTCTTCTCTCCCTTTCAGCAGGAGACTGGCACACAGCAGCTGGCCTCAAGTCTTCCTCCTCCTCCTCCTGTGGGCCAATGAAGTGATGGCCGGACAATGATCTACAGTGAGCTTAGATGAGGAAAGGCGAAAACCAGGGCACATCAGCACCAAGGCAGTGTGGCAGCTTCACGAGCACCTGCTGGGAGAGCACATCTCCGCTGTACCCGAAGGCTTTTCCACCGCGCTTCCATCTAGGCCACCATGATCTCTGCTCTGCGGGGAGCAGCTCCTATACTGTAATGCCACGTGAGGTAAGGAACTGTTTAACACAGCACGTGAAACCATTTAGTTTGAAAAACAAAGCTTTTTAAAAATAAGCCTTAATCAAAACCATAAATACACTCCTTATGCTGGAACCAAATGCTTCCCCCTTACCCTGCCTTTTTGCATGTTCAGCAGGCTGGAGCATTAGTGCATTTCACAGCTTGCAGCAAGATGGAAATGGCAGAAGCAGTGTCATCAGCTGCCTCTTCTATAACTTCACTAAGCTTTGCCACGGTGCTGCTCGCTCTGGGCCGCTGGGCTGCCTTCTGGCAGCTCTGTCCTCCCACACCTCCCTGTGCCTGTGGTGGTGGGCATGTCCTGGCGCCAAGACAGGGCCCCATACTGGAGGGGAGCAGGCCACAGCACCTCCACCGGCAGCACCGGCCCTGCACGTCGTGGAGGGGACATCAGTGTAGCATCCAGAAGGACAGGGAACAGCTGGGGAGGTGAGGTCCTGGACCTCAGAGCAGACGGAATAAAAGACAGGTCCCAGCCTCAGGTCCAGCCTTACTCTGCAGCTTCCACTGTGAAATGCTGTGAAGATGAACCCCACCAGCAAGGTGAGAGAGCCTTAGGAACATGTACATGTCCCAGCTGATGCCCTACCCAAAATAAATAGCCATGACTGCCTCCGTGTGATGTACAACCCTGTCCAAATTCCCTCTGACATCTTACTCAAAATGCCTATCGACTGGAATGGCTACAATACCTCTGGTATCACCGTGTATTTGTTTTGTTGTCAACATCGCGAGTGGTTCAAATACTGCCTCCATCACCACTGTCTCTTCTGGCTATCTCCCAATAACTAGAGTTTTTTTTACCCATACAGTGTTTGCATGTATATTTCAACACAAGCTATTTATAAATGCTAATAAAAGCATGCTGGGCTTATAAAACCAAATGTTGTAGTGGGAAAAAGCACATAAACACCCTATACATCTGAAGCAGAAATCCATCTCTGCAGAGTTTGATGTGGAGCACACCAACCTTCTGTTACCAATTATTACTGAATCGTAACTCCTGTTCAGCTAAAGGAAAGGTTGCTGCAAGCATCAGCACAACAGTGAGCTGCCCCTTGGCTTGTGCCCCTCTCTCCTCTGCTTCTACTTCCTCTCCCTTGTAACTGGAGGCAAAAATGTGCCTTCCTTTTATCCTGTGTCTCCCACAGCGACTGTGACCCAGACTTTTGTCATTTCCAGGCAAGATGACTGTCACAGACAGGATCTGGAGCTGCACATGAAAATGAGGCACAAATTCCAGGCAGTGAACAATGTGGCCGCCTGGCTTCTCCATGGCTTTGGCCACAGCCAGCCCAAGAAGCCTGTGCTCACATCCTTCCAGTTTTGCATAGTTTAAAACTTTGGTTCCAATTTTCAAAACAATTAAACACAAGGTTTTGACTCTAAAGACAAAGACCTTCCACATCACTCCCATACTCCCCTCTCCCAGTCCCCAGAAAAAACGCTTAAGAGAAATACACATTGATTGTACAAGCTCAGAAGAAACCTACTCACTGCTGAAATGAGAACACAGATGTTACTCTGTTTCAGATTTGTGAGTCATCTTCTCCTGATCCCTGCCCCTAAGAATCCAACTACCCTTGCAGCTCAGGGCAATGCTTGCCCCACCTGGAACACAGCAGGATGTCTCTTCAGGTCACTGCAGCCCCAGAATGGCTGCACATGTGCTTAAATGGCACAGAGCTGACAAGAGAACGGCAAAATTTTACCCACATATTTGTTAGTCAGTGACTTAGCAGCGTGACCAGACCTGTTATGCTAAGGTAATGACGTCAGAGCCAGCTAGGGTTAGCAGTTTTCAACTGCCCTGTTTCTTGTGCCACTCAGACCTCACAAGCTTATGGCATGCCAGATTTTTTTCCTGCTCTGTGATCCCATCCAGACATAACCTGCATTTGCAATCAGCCTTTACGAAGGCAGGAGAGGTAGATGAGCTGTTTGGATGTAACATCAGAATCAGTTTATTCTAAATAAAAAGTATCTTCATGTTTTGTTCACAGCTAAGAACAAACAGTCACTACCACTGCAGATGATGCACCACACAGGAAGAAACAAGTCTACGGCTTCCTAATGAAAAAAATCAATTGGAGAAAACTACCACTGACAGCTAGTAGCTTTTTTTGGGTATTTTTATAATGACGTTCTTCTCCTATCCTAGCAGCTATCATACATACGTAGACAGAATACCCTTTTAAATTTCAGGACAAGGCCAGGTGGTTTGCATTACAACGTCGGGTCTGTATTGCCCTGCACAGAAGTACTGTGTAAAATTTCAGACAAAGGAACTGCACCCAATTCAGATCACCTTTGAGACTGACTTTGACAGAAGTCCAGACACCTCCACCACATCATCCCCCTTTCCAGAACACAGAAAAGCAGGAACCATCTCCAATGCCTTCCCATTTTAATTCTCTGGATAAATAACAGTAATCATAGCAGTAGCAGTTATAAAAATTTGCTACATGGTTTCATCCAAGCATCAGCTCTCCCACTTTTCAAGTCTCACAAATTTGTTGGGTTGCCAGGCAAGGATGAAATTGTTAAAACCAGTTATAAAAACAACAGAGGATAAGCGAACAGCACTGGTAATAGCACCAGCCACGGGCTTGGAAATTCCTGGGAATGCCACCCAGCAGCAAGTGAGATCACTTGGAAGAGGCATGTTGCTGTTGGCTTCTGGAGGGTTGGGGATCAGGAGCGCTGACTGGTGCAAAGTTATTCTGAGTGCTCCATGAACCTTGAGCTCTGATGTGCCTTTCATAGAGCTAACGCTGGTTGAGGGATTTTCTGTTCTCAAGTGGCTGGAAAAGCCCTTATAATTTTCATGCAGCATCAAAACATACCCAAATTATGGTGACTACAGATTACCCTTTGATCAGTCTCACAAATTCATCCCAGCACAACCACACAGTTATGACAGGCACACGAACCAGTGACAGTCCCAGCAGACAACTCCCACTGCTGTTACTGGAAGCGCTTATCTTCACCCTGTTCCAGTAGTTTTGGCTTCACGCTGCATTTTGGGCCTGACGTTTGGAAAGCAAGTGCCATAGCCTAGAAGTTTCCAAACAAAAAACCATTAAAAAACCCCAACAGCAAAAACCCAGCTCCTGCACTGCATTCTTTTGAGAAACTATCTTCACCAATGGTAACACCAACACCAAACGTCCGGAAGACTCTGCAGACTGCACTGAACTGCAACACAAGTAAGAACTGTAACACGATGAAGATTCAAAACAACCAAGCTCACGGACCTTCTGACAAGTGGCTGCTGCTCTGGTCAATGCATTTCCCTCACAGGAGATGGGGATAGTCTGCTCTCACCTTACTCTGTTTACTATTGAAAATGGGAAAGATTTACAACAACAGTAAAATACTCTTTTCTAGGTATTTGCCAAGGGAAGCACGAGGAGAAGAGCAGCGTAAAATTTAATATTTCTATGATTATGAGCATGAAAAGTATCAGACTTGTACAGAGATTTCACTCTGTAAAAACTCATTTCTTCTCTTTTCTTTCTCTCTATTTAATGATCATGACACCTCAGAAATGGTTGGTACAAAAGCCTCAAATCTGATTTCAGAAACGAATCTGGCACACTGCCTGACTGTTCTACAGGGCTTTCTACTGAAAAGGTTCCTACTTCCTAAGTAGAGATCTGTTAAGTGAAAATAAAACATTCTTTAATGTAATCTTACCTATCTATAGCACCACAATGGTGCTCTGAATATAACATTAAGAAAGAAAAATGCAAGCGAAAATTTATTTTGCACAGCGATCAATTTTCACAGCAGCTTTGCAGGTCTTGCAAAACACACTGAGGTAAACAATAAGACATCTCCTCCTGATTTGAGCTGAAACTGAATAATGGGCTGTATATTAAAATTAGAAATAGTTCCTGTATTTATTTTCTCTTCTGCAGGAACAGGAAAGTATTGTATTCACTTATCTTTTTCTTCAAGAAAGTAACGTCCTGTAAAATGGTCATCAGTTCAAGCTGTTGTCTTGTTCATCAATTGAAATGGCCATCCACACTGACAGATGTTACAAGACAGGATCACATATACACAGATATTTCTCTGCAACAGCACTACCTGAAGCATGCCTATATGTTGCTCTGTGGCCTAGTCAAGAAGGATGGGCAAGTCTACGGAGGTACTTGCAACAAATTGCTAATTTTATTCAAAAGCTAGACAGCTGGAGATTGCTCCTGAACTCCTGCCCCAAGCACATCTGGCAAGGATGGCCTACCCATGGCTGGGCTGAAAGGAGAGCTCACTCAGTGCCTTTTCTGCTGGCTAGCATGGACTGATCTTTCCTGACCAGCTCCCTTTTCCCATTCAATTTCACACCACACTCTACAGAGCTCTCTTCCATAAGGGTGCCTTCCAACAATGCTCAGTGACAATCTGCAGGACAACCAAGCCGTACAGTGTGAAAATGTGCTCAGCTTTACACAGTGACCACCAGACGGGAAGCAGCAAGATAGATACTGCATTGCACTTCACTTGTGCTTCTGAGCGTGCCAGTGTTTCACGGGCTAGGAAAGATCAATAGAAATAAGTTATTTTGTCCTAAATCCAGCTCTTGCTACTTTAAGGATGCCAAGAAGCTTGTATGGTTTGTATTAGCATGACTGAATTTCTGTCAGTGTAGTAAGATGCCACCACTTCATAGCCTTGGTCTCACAGGCAGACCTCATGCACAATGAAGTAATTGTGTGAGAATGGCTTTATGCCACCCACATGACTTGCAATCTTATGATCTTAACCCATTTTACTCACATTTTCTGCAAAAGCAGTTCCAGCCTCTCCCCTTTTCCTCTCCCCCAAGTATACCACATTATGATCCTGAATACAGGGAAAGCATTATGTAAGTGAAGCGCATTTCAGCCAATTTGCCGAGACAAGAAAAACTAACAAAGCAACTTTCCATATGTTGTGCAGGCAAGTCATTTTATAAGAAAGTGAAAGAAAGAAAAGCTAACTATGATGAAAATTCTGAAGAAACACACCATAAATCTTTCTGCTTCATCCACATTCCGTATTTCTATCACTAGGTTTTACATAATTCATCAACAAGTACGACACACTTGCAGAAATACTGCCAAATCCTAAACAGGACTGAAAGATTCACATACATCCAGTGCCCTTCTCCTACAGTGCTAGCAACCTTCTTCCCGTCATCTTATTATTCTGCAGCCACTTACACATCCTGTAGTCTGGTTTACATATTACAGGCCTCTCCTCGATCAAATGAAGATGTTAGAACACAAATAATGGAAATAACCACAGTTTTTTTCTAGACATGCTCCTGAGCAACCTGCTTTACATGTCCCTGCTTGATCAGGGGGACTGGACCAGATGACCTCCAGAGGTTCTTTCCCACCTTAGCCATTCAGTCATTCTCAGGTTGCTGGTTAGCAGATTCACTGATTGTTATTCAGAGTTGTCAGTGTTGTCTTTAGATATTTGTAATGAACTGATTCCGGCTTTGTAAATGGAAGTTCCCAACAGCATATGTTCAAACATGATAAGCTTGCGCAATCCTATCAAAAGAGGTGTCACCAAGCCTAGGAAGATTTAAACACTATCAATCAGAAACCTTCCAAGTAAACCATCTCTATATTCTGCCTGAAGCTAGCTATTCAGTGTTGTAGTTTGACCCAGCAGACAGCTCAGTCACACACAGTTGTTTGCTCACCCTCCCCTCTCCCAAGTGGGATGGGGGAGAGAATTAAGGAACAAATACAGAGAACTCGTGGGCTGAGATAAAAGCTATCTACTAAGACAGCAGAGAGAATAAAAGAAATACCAGGACATATATACATACAATAAACAATAGATGAAACACAAAGCGAGGGAACAATGACCGATACTCAGCCAGCCAGCAGCCCCTCCCTTTGAGCGACTGCTCTTCCGTAAAAACCACATGATGTGATATGGTATGGAATATCCCTTTGGTCAGTTTGGGTCAGCTGCCCTGGTCCTGTCCCCTCCCAGTTCCCGGCTCCTTCTGTCCCCCCTAACTGCTTCACTGAGGAACAGAATATGTCCTTGGCTCTGTTCAACACTGCCAGGTGTTATCAGTTTTGTTTTTCTTCTGAGCCTAAAACATAGCTTCATACCAGACACTGTGAGAGAAGTGACTTCTGTTAGAAACTAAGACATCAGTGAGTTAACTATATGCACATAATGATCACCTGAAGAGAGACTGGAAAAAAATAAATAAATAAAAGGGAAGGACCCCAGACCTGCCTTCAATTCCATTATCCTACTATGCTACCTGACACAAATGTAGTTGCTTTGTAGCTACAGCTGAACATCCAGCTGGACTTTGACATTTTGATTAAATACAACCAACTTCGGCAATGCTTCTCTTGGACGCAGAGCTTGTGGTACATCACGGAGATGCACTCTGTCTACGAACAACCTTATTGTGTAGAAGGAAGCAGCAAAGCAAGAGAAGGGGGAAGTGAAAACCAAGGGCTCAACCATTCTTCCATGCAATTGCCACGTACTTGTTTGACAAGGTTTGAGCCATGACATGCCTTGAGGCACTAAGAGGTGACGGAAAAAATGCCTTTTAGCTTTGGGAATGCCTCTGCTCTCAAAAAACTATTTCAATATATTGGATATGCTCAATTCAAATGATTTATGCCAATGAATTCAATGTCAGGAAAATAGACTTGAGGTTTTGTGCCTTCTCAGATATTCCAAAGCTTGAACAGTAAATGGACAATTAAACTGCTTAAAAAATTGGGAGGACTCACAAATTTTGCAGCTGTGCAAATGCACTGTGAACCCCCCATAGCATCCAAGACTGGAGACACCCCATTGTCAAGTATGGTTAAGCCAAAAGGATCTCACTCCTGCCGCTGGAGGCTCAAAGATTGCTATCACAGAAAGATCTGTTCTTGATTATGAATCAGGAACATGCTACCTAAGTTTTTTTTTTTTTTTTTTTTTTTTAAATTGAAGCATTTAAATGTATCTTTCTCAGGAGGGAGAGCCTACTGCTGATCTCTGACTCTTCTTTCAAGTTATAAACCTGTGGTGAGACCTCGTGCAAGAGGACTCTCGAGTTACTGAGGAAATTCCAGGAAGGTATCCTGGGCTGTCCCTCGAAGAGAACTCAACAGTTGAATTCCAGGCAAAGGCTGACTCACACCTCTCTCCTCTCCTGGTTGGTACAAAGAGAGCAAAGCAAGATGGATAACCTGCTGCAAATTCCTCTCCTTCCTGAAGCAAGGTGTGGCCCTTCCATTGGTAAGACTGGACATGTATGTGATAACAAGCAGTCAGGAGTACCAAACAGTGCTGCTGGCAATCTTCATTGAATGAGCCCAAACCCGCACATCACCATATGCATGAGAAGACACAGCCAGGCGCACACTAACAAGAGTGTTGAACTGTAAAGCCAAAATAAAGGCATTTCAGAAATACAGATATAAAAGCTTTAAGAGGAACCAGGATGTTCTACGTAGCGCTTGCGTAGGACAAATGGACACTCTCCAGAAATTAGTTTTCTTGCTGCACTTGTGAAATTCAATTAGTGAACATTGTGAGCTACACAGGACTCTCACTGAGAGAACTGTAAAATAACTCGAATGGCAAAACAAGCCCCATGCACTTGTATCCCACTTCTCACCAACCAGGCTCCATGCAGCTTTTTCCCAGTACTTTCCCGGTGTGGTGTTGCAGTGCCTGCGTGTTACAGGAGTGAAATTATTGCACAGAACATTCTCCATTAACAATGGGCAGAGGAAAGGGCATGGCTCTCCACTTATTCTATCCCAGCAGTGAAATCCACCAGGCAATTGTCCCCTCTATTCCTCCCAACACACTTATCTGACAAGGTGAGATATTCAAACCCTTAATTTTTTTTCCCTCATTAATGCTAATGGGCTTGGAACATTCTTGCTATTGCAAGAGTAAACAGCATTACATATAAATACTATTCTTCATATCCCCTCTGATGCTGTAAGATGATCTTCCAGCTACCTACAGAACGTACAGGAAAAGCCTTCCAACCTCCCAGGGGTGCAGACAATATTTTACACACAATTCTTAAGATGAAACCTTGTTTAAAATACAAAATAACATACTTCTTTGCATACAACTTTCACATATTACTGGCCATATCACTGCCAATCCCTACTAGGAGATTAATGTGAATACAAACATCGTTTGCCAGAAATAAGAAAATTGATTCTTATTTTTTAACTTCCTGTTGCTGCATGGAACACAACTGACAACTTTACTTACAAAAATCCGTGAATAAAACCTCTGACATGGAGGGGTTCTGCTTTCTCTATTGGCCTGCCAGTAATTTTTCTTTTTTGTGTCTGAATCCCTTTCTTATGTCCAGCTACCAAAAACATTTTAACCCCAGTAACACAAGAGGATCACTGTAACTCATTAGTGTCTTCACAAACCAAATTTAGACAAGAAGAGCTAGCTAGAAGCTTGGACTGTGGTTCCTTGTCCATGGGTCATTAAAAGAAAAATCCCCTGTGCACATAACTGGAGTGAGAGGCATGAACAGCCTTTCCTCAGGTATGTGAGGGTGTGTAAGCTAACATTCCCTTTAAGGCTTGTAGGTGTCTGTGATCTGATGACTGGTATAACGTTAATGGTAATGTTACCTCAGTTGTACTTCTGAAGATCTGCTAAGCCCTTGGCTTCACCTCGTAAAATGGAGATTATGCTCCTTTCACCGAGGCTATAATTTTATTTTATTTACTTATTTTAATGTAAGAAAAAATTCTGAGCGCACTTCTGTGCTTTTACATGACATTGCAAAGAAGAAAGCAAGCATGAAAGTGGAGAGAAAGCAACAACCTGAGAAGCCCAATCCTGTGGCCTAGAGCCCACAATTCACCAGTAGGAAACAGCAACACCATGGCCATTGCTTTAATCTAGCTCCCTATTTACTTCTCTTCCCATTATAGAACCTCTGACATTTCACTGGTATTCAGATGCGATTAAAATATATACTAATACCTAAAAATAGAAATGTTGGTTCGAGTACTAATTAAAAACAAGTCTGGCATTTGGAAACTTGTATCAATTTAATAAGGTACAGTAAACAGTTGAAGTGCTGCCATTTTTTTCTGAGAAAACTCTAGACCTCCGTTCAATAAATCTTTACATGAATGTTTGGACTTCTGGGACTTAAGTGTTTGTAAGTGTCTAGTCAGCAATTTCAGCCTAAGAGTAGCAAGAAAGATTTTGTTCTCTCCTTCAATTTTAATTAGTGCCATAAAATTTCAATTATAATAGGGTAGGTCATGCACACTGACTTTTTACAGCCTTCACAGTAGTTTTTAATTAAATAACAGTTGAAAGTCAGGTTAAATTTACTGTGCTCCCTCACTGTACATTAGCTTGGTTACATGCTCCTTTTTAACTAACTTTTTTTTTTTTTTAAAATATGTGTATTTATATATCTACACATCCTTTATTTTCATGACTGATTTCATCTTCTTATCTCTCCTCCTGAAAACCTGATGCAAGCATACTCATTGTAAGGATGTTTACAGCAACAAGTTCTGCTGCCTTAATTTTCACAATTCTCCCAGCTTGAGACACCCATGGGACTCTATAGAGCAGCCAGAACTGCATGTGTTAAGAAGGACCTACTGGTTGGCCACCCTAAGACATTAAGCTCTTTGAAGCACGGATGCTACCCTTGCGTGAGCGTGTGATGACGGAGGTGCATTTACATTGTTATACAAAATCTTATTATCCCCAGTGACTGTTAACACTCCATATCCAACTGTAGAGGACTGACTTCTCCTTAAAACTCATGCCCCAAACCAGAACATGCTGGAAAACTTTGGAAAGCAGATTTTTCAAATTCACAAGAGAGATCTGGGAGCTCTCAGAGGTGCCAGATATGTGGAAGCTTACTTAACTTAGACTACGACAGACAGGACCACACTTGGTTTAGTTTTTTGCATGACACAAAAAAGCCAAAATATACTCCAACACACAGTCACCATTACAGGGTGAGAAATTTATCATTGTGCTGCCTAAGGTACACGTAGGATAGTATGACACCTATGCTGTATTTTCTCCTACTACTGTGGCATCCATACAGACCTACACAACGCGCACATGCAGAAATACTGGACAATTAAGGCATCTGAAGATGCCACAGAACTGGAATACAAGCAATTTTATATTTAGACAAGGAAAAAAACTTGAACGAGTGGACCACTATGATACCCAGCCAACAATGAAATGGATTATTTTGTGAGAGATTTTTTTAGTGGCTTACCTCGGCATCTTGGTCACGGAGCTGGTACGTCTTCTCTAAGCACTGCAGCGTTCTAGGACATAATGTCTTCTCCTCCAAGAGATACTCCAGAAGTAAGACCAGCTGGTCTGGGAGAAGCTAAAAGGAAAACAAATGCCATGTGTGAATAGAGATCTACTTACTGAGCAATTAAATGGAAGAGATTGTGATAAACCATGTTCTTCCAGTATGTGCGAAATACGGCAAGAAGTTACAGCTGATTTCTGAAAGAGCTCAGGTTTTACGTGTCTGTATTCTGAACAACTGTGTTTGGGGCCCAATTAAGACACATTTTCCATGGCTTTCATTTCTGTATAGCTTCTATATTGTTAGAACAGATCTAAATCATGTTTATTTTACTGAAACATAATTGTAGCTTATTAAACCAAGATCATTATGGAATACATATGCTAAGTAGTGTTTGGGTTTGGAAGGAATAAAATAAGAGAATAACTTATAGTGCATAATTTCAGGAATCAACCGCAGATATATGCAAGTATAATTGCTGAGTGGCATTTTCAGCTGTTATATGAGCAGTCGCTCTATATGCTCAGTGAACAAACAACACAAGTGAGTGACCCATAAAACAATACCAAAACAACAAATTTTGACACATATTCCAGTGCAAAGAGTGAGGAGCCATCCACCATTGCATGAAAAAGATGGCATGAATGTTATGTCTGAAGTACACACAGTATACATCCGTATGTGTGTATATATAGTAGTCAGTTGCATTACTCATTTTCAAGTTGAATCTAATGCAGCTTAAAAAACAAAAAGCATGAGAAGTCTGATGTAGCAAGTGCTTAAGTGCTCTGTTTAAAAGGCTTATTGGATGAACAAATAAATAATTCAAACAGAGCTCAAAGAAATTACACCAGCTGCCAGGAAACATTTATCGGAAATCAGCGTTCAGAACGATCCATCAGAAATTTGTTGTAAGTCCCAAAGATTTGCCCACTATTCATCCTATTTTGGTGGGCACCAAAACTGAAGGGGGAAGGGAAGAAGAATTTAAGCCTTTGCACTGAAGAAGAAATGAACACTGCTTACTTCTAATATCCTGCAGACAGACTAATGAGAAAAGATGTTCTGCTATTTTAACTCTGCCTCCAATTTTTATGCCAGTTGGAGAAGCTCTACTCCCACCTCACTGTATCTGAAATACCACATTTAACAACAAAGCAACCTGACATTTTCTTCCCCCTTCGTTTGACATTAATTAGCATTAATATTCAATCAAAATAAGGAGGAAAGGAGATCTCCAGGATTTAAAGGAATTTGCTTCCCTTGCATTTCCTTCCATTTATTTTATTATTAAAGCTGTATTCTTAGGGACTGAAAAAGCCCTACTGGCTCTTACTGGAACATTTTCTAAGTGATACCCCAGACTGCTAATAAAATGGAGCTGTTAAAAACCATCAGACGTTTACAAACATTGAATATTTCAATTTTAGGGCAACTCCTGAAGTGCCAAGTTGAATATTCACTGTACAGTCCCAGAGCAGCTGCCTAGAGGGGTGGGGAGGCACTTCAAAAAACAAAACCGGGAAGGCTTCTGGGGAGTGACTCTGCTTGGAAACTGAATTCACTTTGAACACTAACAAAATTTGAAATGCTGCCGAATAGCACACATAGAAAGGTAGCTTCTGATGTAGAAAGCTTTCCCTGCTAGTCACAATAACAACATAGCAATACTCAACATTAGAAACTGTAGAATACATATATATGTGTGTGCTAGAGGAGGCACAGAATAACTGAGTTATTGTTTAATGGTATATCCTCAGTATAATTGCTCTACAGATTCACCCACAGACAGCTATTGTCTAAGATAACACTACAGAATCTAAATGAAGCCAACAAAAGCAAAGCAGCAAAGCAACAGCCATGTCCTTAATTTACCTCTGTCTAGTGCTGCTTTATGGGTGAAGAGGTTTCAGAATTACAAGCTAAACTCTTACCCACCTGAATGTGTGAATGCAGAGCAAGAACTCTGGGACTACAGTTTCAGTTACTTTCTCACCTCCCAGGTACTGAGATGAGACTTTACACATCAGTTCCCAGCCCGTGGTTTAATTAAGGTCCACGTTAAGAGCTGGCAAACATGGGCAGAGCGGGTGGGGGCAACAAGCAGAAGCGCTGTCAGAGCTGTAACCAAAGTGGCACTAGTGGGTGCAGCTCTTATATTTTGTCCTCTCATTTTACTTCCAACAAAAAATAAAAGGAGGAACATACTTCCTTTCATTTTCCCCTTTTCCTTTTAATAAAAAAGCTTCTGCCTAAGACAAGGGACGACGTAGAAAGGTCAGCTGAAGCTTCAGGGCACAACTACAAAATTTTTCTTGGGGTTCAGAATTCTTGTCTTTCCCAAATAAAGCAACATGTATAACCCTATCTCCAAAGCAAATTTTCGAAGGTTATTTATAATTTTACAAAGTTACATTTGATTTTCCCTCAAAAAACCCCACTCCATTATTTATTTTCCTCACCATCATTCTTGTTTGCCCCACACACCTGTTACTTCTCATCTTTCTCACTATGAAAATTTTTTTGGGGTGTGCACTGCAGATTTTCCATTTGTTTGTCCTACGCTTAACATAAGAGGCTCTTGCTGTTAAGAGCTACTAAAACCTAAGTGCTGGAGAACACAAAAGTTGATTTGTTTTGGGTCTTGCGAAGCCATTTTCATTTATGATGACTTATGTTCTGTGGATGCATCTTGAACATCCAGCATGCATAGAAATCATATAATGTAGCTACAGCAAAATACAGCAGCATAAACCTCACTGTGTCAGTACCACTCTCCAGGATTAAAACATTCCAAAAACAGATATGACGCATGAAACAAAATTTCAGTCTCTGAACGGCATGGGAACATACACATTAATCAAAATGCTCAAATATATAGTGAAGTACATCCCTTCCACCAGGAAACGTGGCAGCTATCAAGGAGCAGCACTCACAATGACTACGACTGCTGCAACACCATCTGTTCATACCGCAAAGCAGACAGCTCCGGCCCCAACCTGCGACTGCCACATGGAAATCGCATCGCCTTCCCAGGGCCTCCCCTCCCCCAGCTCCGAGCACTGACACTACAAAGAGGGAATAAACTACTGCGTTGGGATCAGGCGCACCAGAGGTCTTCAGTCGCATCCCATGTAATTAAACATCACCCCCACTACAAAGCTGTATCCCAGCACCGCACATTTTACCTTGCCGTTAAGCCTCTCCTGCAACTACTCTGCCTTTTGCAAGGGTTCACTTTGTCTTCCCACTAAATAGCTGTCTGTCCCCTGCTCCCCTGGCGTCTCCTGATGTGGTGGTTTTAGAGTTTGAATATTTAAGCTCTTGCCTCTGAAACAAACAGAAAATGATATGGAGTATCAAAACGGCAAGATGAAAGAATTAATGTGAAAGTTGATTAATGAATTAATGTAAACATAATGTAAATGTTATCAAACTGGAACTGTAACTCATACAGATATCAGAGCACCTTCCTGGGGTTGAGATTCAATGTATACTGAATATCCGGGGACTAAGGAAAAAGACACTTTACGTTTTATTCATATGGGTGTACAAGACACTTCAGCCATTATTTTTTTGTTAAAAGAGCATCTCAAGAAAGTTTTGAGACAGTTTTGAAAGAGTTTCTACAAATAATCTTGGAACAAAACTGTTTTCTGAATCCAGCATCCCTAACCTGCAAAAAGCACACAGAAAGCAAGTCTTGTCTCTTCCAAGACCTGGCACTGGAGCCACAGGGGTCATCGGCCTCGCGTCCCAGAAGACCACCCACACGAAGGAGCGTATTTATCAATTCTACATCAACAAATGCAATAAATGCCAGATTCACCCTTTATACCGGAGAAATGCCACTGAAACATTTGACTACTGACCTTTCACAGCCATGAAATGTGACACAGATATATCTACTTGAGCATCCGCAGCACCAGCGCTCGCACAGCACCCCTAAGCCAGGACACAAATCACTGAAGTAGTACAGCTGGTATGCTGAATATCCCATTTGCTCCAGCCTGCACTTGAATGAAGTCATTGAAAGCCTCCTTGGAGGGGAAATGTGCCTGGGACTAATGCAGCAACCGATTGACAGTGGCGTGATTTCTATTATTACTCCATTATCACACTGGGATCTGTGCCTAAATGAGCATGCTTCCTCCCTGATGCCATTTCCTTTTATCCTGGCTGTAGTCTAAAAGCGGATCAATGGAAGTAATATATATGATGTCACTTCAATTTACAGCTACTGCTTCCCTCTCTCACATGCACAGATAGATCAATTCTTCCCAAAAATGGTTAAGAAATGCACGGGGAAACTCTTCTACCAGAAAAGGGTTCTCTGCTATATTTGTCTGCGTAACCACAGCAAGGAACTGTTTACACTGAGCAAAAACAGGGGGGGAAGTAAAAAATAAAAAATAGTCACTACTGTGCACTGGAAAACGCTGGCTGAAGTACAACACAAACAAGGCCGAAAACAGAATTAACGCAATTTGACCTTTGAAAATTATACAGAAAAGTTACAATTTCCAAGACACAATGGATTTCTGCAGTGTTTCTCGGGGAGAAGGTAGTTCCCTCAAAGCATGAGATGTCTTTCCATTTACATTTTTACAAGATTTTCCAAGGTCAAACTGAATTCTTTCCCACCCCTCTCTTAAGAAAGAAACAGAGAAGCCCCACCCCAGCATTCAATAGTGAATGGCTCCCTTCAGACAATTTCCTCATTAATTGCAGATAAGAAAGCGCTGCTACTGGTCCAGCAGACAGGATTTATAGGGCCAGGCCACCTCTGCCTATAATATTCTGAACGGATCAAACAAATCCCCCAAACGAATCTTACTTTATAAACTTTCCACACAAACAACTTGACTGGAGGGCTGCTTTCCCCAGGCTGCAATTGAACGAAAAGCTTAGTAGAAGAAATCTCCCTTTCCTTAAAACATCCAGAAAAGTATTAGCTCAAAAATTCAAGAAAACACTACTTACTCAACAACATTTTTAGGTAGACTTTGCTATTGTTTACCTCAATGTTCTTAAGATAACATTTTCATCTGCATGGTGACTTTTACGTGAAAACAAGGCTTTGCACTCCCCCCACCCTCCAGACTCCGGGGGCTAAAATGTACTCCGATCAAGTAACATATGAATTCAATGAAAACATCCACACTAGCAGCTGTTAACTAGCAAACTGTGATACGCTGTACTTAAGAGATTCTAAGTCTGAAGGAACTCGTCTGCAGTTTAATACACAGAAAAAAAAGCAATCTGCAGCTGACAAAAAAATGCTTTGAACTGGTTGGCAAAATAAAACCCATCTATTCCAGAGGCTGACAAAATTTCAGAAGTGCATAGAGAAGCAGACTGTACTGTTAAACTTTATTTAGGTCAGTTTGTTTACAGCTTTCCTCTTGTTGAAAAATCAGCTCCCCTTTGAATATATTTACAAAAGACAAGGAGACTTCACTAAATTTAAAAACAAAACAAATATCTGTCTGTAACACATTATGTTCTACCTCAGAACCACAATTCTCTGAAACGCGCTCTCGCTGTGTGCAAGTTTGCTCAGTTTCTGCTCAGAGCGCTCTTACTGTGCTTGGCAAATGACACCTATTTTAAAAACAAAAAGACTAAACACTAATTCTAGTGAGGTTTTATCACAATAGAAATTCCTATGAAGTTGGCTTCAAAAATGTCAACTCTGGGACATTTAAGAGGTCTGGTATCACTTGCTTCATATTAGTGGGACAAGGAAACGATAGTAAGGGTAATTTCTTTAATAAAAAAGAGGACTTACACTGAGTGCCCAGTTATTTTCCTGCTTGTAACATAAAAATTAAGGATTTTTAGAAGCAGATCGTCTATGTCGCAAATCATTTTAAAGACAGTCAAAGATACAGCTTTGATTCACTCTACACACACATTATGAAAGCATTGCTGGATGAAGGACACAAATCCCAAAGAACAGCAGAAAATTACATATGCACACCAAGTCAGATGACTTGATCTCCACTGACTTTTAATATTCTCCTTCAAACGCAAGGACAAAAATAGCAGTAATCAGAGTGCAACTCTCAATATACAAGCAACAATTGTTATCCCACATGACACAGCTGCAATTTAACATGGGCTTCGGAAGGATTCAAAAAAGTTTTTCTGCATGTGTTCAATTTTAATTACAATTTCATCTATCAACACTAATGCATTCACAAAGCAACACAACTTGGGAAACTTACTCTAAGCAATTCATTCAGCATTTAAGAAAGAGGAGTTGATGGAAAAGCACTTTACCAATGTGGCTGCTTCTCTGAAACACCCTTCTCTAAAATCTGTCCTAAATTAGCATTCACTTATCACGTACTATTCACACAACCAGTGTTGTACTTCCCTAAATGCTACAGACACCCAATTTGGGAAGGCTGCTGGGACCTCTTACTTGCTTAAGCTTTGTCATACTCACAGTTTTTTGTCCTGTGACATTTAAAATGAGATTTTGACATTGTGCAAGCGATTGTACAAACATCACCATGCTATTCCCAAACTGTTTGGTACTTACACATCAAACTTAACATCTGATTTTCCAAACAAGAATATTTGTGGAGCAGCATAAAAGCAAAAGCAGAGAGGGAAACTCTGGGCACATGTAACAATATTCTGAGGGAAGAACACGAGGATTTCATTTTAACAATATTTTAAGCTGACTTCCAATATAAGAATCATCAGCATAAATGAATGTTTTAAACCGTTTCACGTTCTGTGTCTGCTATTCTGGTTAGCAGCTTCCAACAACGTTTTAAAAGGCCAGCCATTGCTACCAGTCCATTAACAATTTCTTTTTCTTGAGCTACAGCACAAAATATTTTCCCATAATTTACTTAATGGAGAGAAAATCCACTTATGAAAAAATACAACATCTGCAATCTAATATAAGTGCACTGAAATGTCAAAAATGATTAAACCTTTATGATCTAACATACTGCTGAAGCGGCAAAATGAAAACCAGGTGGCTTCCACTACAGGTCCAGTCAGGTTGGACAGTGCTTTTCCTCAAACCGAGTTTTCTCAAAGAAATGCTTTACCATAACTTTACCCTTGAGCATAATAACTCCCCTTTAAACATAATAGGCTACACATTGTCTGTTCTGCGCAGATTATCATCTCTGCTGCTCACTATCTTCAGCACACGCTGCTCCGGTCTTCATATGAACTGGCCATGGCCAAAGAGATGTGGGCACAAGAAGTCAGACTGCAAGTCTTCAGCCACACTCTGTGGGACCAGCATTCACACGCACTGGGAGCTGACAGTGTAGCTCTGACACAACCTAAAGCTGAAGCTGGCAACAGTGAGCTCTTCAGCTACCCCTTCACTTGATCTCAGAAGAGTTCAGTGCCCACTGCCCAATAAGGTGATCAGAGCATCACCCCATGCTCATGTACTCTTGAGCTACATGAAAGCAGATGGCACTAAGATCACTTTCTCACCAAATAACGAACTCAGAGGCAGTTCAGGTTCAAACATTTAGTCTAACTGAAATTATTTTCCAGATGCTCAGACTACTACAAATTAAGGACTCACAGAGAAGACCAAAAAGTCTTAGTCAGCAATTTGTGAAAAGATTTCATATACACGTTCTTGTAGGTGCTAATGTGAAAAAGAATTAGCCTCCTCACTCACGAGTCCACCAGAAACACTCTAAGTCTCAGCCACTCCAAACTTTGCAGCTGATGCTGAGAACAAAGGCAATAAAAAAAAAATCACCTTGAATGGCCATCACCTAGGTCCTCTGAGAACACACAGATCAGTGCATGCCCTCTGAGATGCTAAAAAAAGTTGCAGACTACAGGAGAGACAAAAACAGTCAGCCTACGAATTGCAGAATGACAAGTTAAGAGTACTGTTGTCATGGTATGTGAGTCATGATCAGCAGTGATAGCACCCTTAAACAGACTTCATTTTTTGACTGTATGTAGTAAAGGAATAAAGAGGGACAAAAGCCGTAACAAAGAAAATAGTCTTATTTTTCTAAGACTTGCTCAAGATGCACATTACTGTCTGAGTAACCTCAGCACTTGGCACTGAAAGTGTCAAATTCTGTCTCTAGAAACTACCCTGCCCAGTTAAGTGACTTCAATATTCTTGCAGCAGAACTGAGCAAGGGCTAAGCTTGAGGAATTATCTTCTTTATTTGAGAAATAATTGGCACATACATGGAAATCTCTAGAACAGAAATTTGTTCCATCTATTTATCTGCTCTGCCCAGCTCACAGGACCCAGACAATGCCCTGACTTCCTCTAGGATTGGGATCTTCATGGATCACAGGCATTCACCAGAAGTTTCCATACTTTTTTTTTTTCCCCTCAGTAAGTTTGCAGATGACACCAAGTTGGGACTATGTGTTGATCTGCCTGAGGGTAGGGAGGCCCTTCAGAGGGATCTGGATAGGCTGGATAGCTGGGCTGAGGTCAATGGGATGAGGTTCAATAAGGCCAAGTGTCGGGTCCTGCACTTTGGCCACAATAACCCCATGCAATGCTACAGGCTTGGGGCAGAACANCAGATAACTAATGACAGGACGAGAGGGAATGGCCACAAGTTGCACCAGGGGAAATTTAGACTGGATATAAGGAAAAACTTTTTCTCTGGAAGAGTGGTCAGGCACTGGAATGGCCTGCCTAGGGAGGTGGTGGAGTCACTGTCCCTAGAGCTATTCAAGAAGCGTCTGGATGAGGTGCTAAGGGATATGATTTAGTAGCTTAGTGGGTAGTGATGGTGATAGGAGGACGGTTGGACTAGATGATCTTGCAGGTCCTTTCCAACCTAGCGTTTCTATGATTCTATGATTTCATGGCGAGGCCAGGTCTGCGGGGACCAGAATACAAAGGTACTGTAACGGCCACAAGTAGCAAACACTATTCAGAGAAAGAACCTGGAGAGAGAAGAGAACCTACTTCTTTCCTTCACCTTTCCTCAGTCTGGCTGACAGTAAAGAACACACCAATTCCACTTAACTGTAGGATAGGAGACTGCTTCACCAGGAGGGCTGTGTGAGGTTCATCATAAGGCACTAACAATGTCACAAATCTTCCTGAAGAAAAGCAGGAAAGCAAAGATGGAAAACTACACCTTACTCAGAAAATTCATAAAAATGAATGATCTTTTTTTCCCCACAATAGCAGGTGATGTGTGGTTTAATGTATGTCAGTTGCCTTTTAACATTTATTGATCAACTGCATTTCCAGACCTCAGCCTAAAAACTAGTGCTGGTATGCTCTGCATTCAACACATCATATCCCTTTGATTCTTAGTGATGGTTTTTACTTTTGTTTTATTTTTGTTATTTTTGTTTTTAATTTTATTTGCTAATAGTATAACCAACTAGATCGTTCTCAAGTTTCAGAAGCAAACATTTACACAGAAGATCTTACAATTAATGTAATTGGAGCAGGTGTTGTGTAATTCTAAGTCTATGCAAGTGATGCTGGGGGCTTATAAAAGCCATATGAAGAGTATGAAGCCATTAAACGGTCTCCTCTGGCCAGAGACGGAGAGACGCTGATTCACCACCACAATCGCCTTGGATTCTTTTTTTAACCAAGCTCTCACAATGGCCATGACAAAATCTCCAGTTGCCTAAGAGAATTCATCCATCATGGCTTGAAGTGATCAGGTTCCGTAACCGTCACTTCTCAGCCCAGTTACCTCAGCATCTCAAAAATAAGCCTTTGGCACTTCAGAAAATAACTGGTCATGGACAACACATCAGCGGGGCAGGCTACCACACGCTCGTCATACTGGTCTCCCAGTTTCTACACAGTTTCCCCCTAGAATTCCCTCACACAGCCACTGCAGCCGGTGCTCATGATCCCAAGGAGGCCACCCCCTCTGAACGCCAACCAAGAATTGCAGGCACCAGCCCCTGTCCCAAATCCTCCAAACAAAACGCATGGACTTTTTAGGGGAGACTTCTGAACTTCTAATGGATTGATCTAGAGCTGCACTGTGAACTGCATGCTGGTCACTATCAGCTCCCACTCCGGACACATAGCAAGTTTTTCAGTTTCACCTTCTCTAGTACAAATACACAGCAGCATGTACTTAGGTTTATATATTCAAAAAAAAAAAAAAAAAAGTAGCCCTTAATTCCTTTCAAGAAACCCTTTCTGAAGGGAAACACTCCACTGCACACAGCTCTCTCCAGGGAGAAAATGAGACAAACATCACAATGATAGATGTTAGTTCATTGCTTAATGCACTTGTGGAAACTACTCAGATACTATGGCAATGAGTGTGGTATGGAACAAGCATATCCCATTACTTGTTATTCCAGATTAGAAAAGTACAGATGAGATTTTATTTAAAACTGTTGCAAAAGACAATTACCACTGAGGGGAAAAAAAAAAAAAAAAAAAAAGGCCTTTAAAAAGATCTGAGGACAAGTGGATGAGTGCTGCATGACATACTTATTATGCCCAGTGCTATTTAAAAAGGTGCTATAGTTATTAGCAAGGATCCAGCTGCTAGATTTTCTGCCTCAAAATCCCAAATAGAAGCATTAAAACTAGCCATAAAAATAAATCCAAGCTGAAACTTGCTGGACATGAGCTTTTCCAAACTGCAATCTGACTTAACGTATTTTAAGTTTGAAGAAGCACAAAAATTTGAGTTGCTTGAGACAGGATTTGCGCACCATTAGTGTGTGTAGGAACAGGATTTCGCAAGAAAAAAATTGAAAGAAAAATCTCACACTATTAGTTAGCTGAAATGCTAATATTTTCAGAAGTAATTACCAGATGAACTGTGATATGAGCAAAGTTAAAGTGCTAAATTAACCTCATGTTTCTCTGATGAGGCTTTCTGCAATGCCAAGGGTAGTACGTGAATTATTAAAAGGGAGCAGGCGTTACTCTATCACACGTACTGTGCAGTACTTCCACATATAGATACAACATTAATAATTACCTTCATATCCAGATAATGGATTAGTTTCTTGACTCGTAACTGCAGCTTTGTGGGAACAACTCTACTCAGTTTAAGAGAACTACATCAAAGCACTAGCCTCTTAAGAACTCTCTTGAAAAAAATAAAATAGTACATTCTTACGATTATAGAAATGTGTGCTACTTTTGTGGCAATGCAAGTGACAGAGTTAGAAAAGTGCTTCAAAAAGGAAAAAGGTATTTTAGAACGTTTTAAGCAACTACAAAGTCGATGAAGAGGAATGTTAAAAATACAGATACTTAAGGCACCAACTCCTTTATAATTTCACCCTCACAGCCAGGGTAAAATCAGAGGCCGAAAATACATTAATTTCCTTATAAAATAGGGATAAATATAATTTATTATGTTTATTTGTAATAAAGATATATGCATACAATCACTCAAAGATACTCTCACACAATAACTCAGTGGAAAGTTCTAACATCTCTCCAAATCCCTCCCTTTTAATAAGTTCCATAAAAAAGAGTATTTTGTTTATTTTATTTGTAAGGGTGATTCAGTGCTTAAAAGCCCTGAATTTCCTAACGCCCCTCCATCAGGTTTATGTGCCATGTTCCAGCATACCTGGAATCATTAAACATTTAATGTATTTATATAAAACCTAAGTCCCTGCAGCTCCATTTCCAGATGCAGGCGCACAGGCAAGTCTTGTTGAAATGGCAGGGAGTTCTAGGTTCTTCATTTTCAAACTGACTGTACTTTCTCCTATATTTTCCATTAATCTTTTAATGCATCCTTCATTTTTTAAACCCACCAATGCTTTACAAATGACTGGGGAAGCAAAGGGCAGAACAACCACTGCAGAGAACAGGACCAAAAAGCCCCACTCTGAAATTACTTATTTTTATTCCGTAAGTGTACAGAGTATTCAATTTTTTGCAACTCATTTCCATACAATTTTGCACGCAGCAAAACAACGCAGCAGGTGCAAAGCACAGGCCATCCCCCGTCCCGCACCTCTCCCAGACAGCTTACACCCTGTGCAGCTCAGGCAGCTATTTCATGTGGACCTGGACAAACTGCTAGGGACAGCCTGACTTCCTAGCAAGCGGTATCAAGCACATCACTGCAACTGTGGCGGGGGAGCCTCTGCAAAAACAGCATTTAGTTATTCGTGCAGCGGTAAGGCTGCGTGCTATTTAACTTCTTCCTCTGCAGAAAAGGAGGAAAGAGGAAAAATATTGATCTCAAGGCCAGGCGGTTCCAAGGAGGCTGACCTGTGGAAAGCTCCTGCTAATTCCAACTGAATATTTACTTTCACAAGGGGTGTGAGACTGGCACTTAATCACCAAAATTGCATACAAATGTGAAAATAGTCAAAATAAACAGATAACGCCAGGGAGCAGTGGGGTGCCTGTGCAGTGGCTGAGCAATACTTATTAACTAATGGCTGGATAACCACTAAGTTAAGTGCAGCGCTTCAACAGGCGTTCATAATCTTATCTACTGATGGAAATAGGTGACTGAGCAGTAGGCTTTAGTGAGAACCTAAAATGCTGTGCACAGTGACACAATGAAGTTGGCTTAAACAATGTAATCCCACATTTAATTTACAAAACTGCGTGGTAACGTGTTCATTTAAACCTAATTTAAGTAATAAATGTTTCTGAGCACTGAAACAACACGCTCCATATTGCAAACAAAATATCTGCTTAGTACAGATCCCATCATTAATCAAAGGCAAGCGTCCATTCCATCAGCTCTTTCCATTTAGTGAAATCAATCTTTAAAGGTCTTTTTTTAAGATATGCATATGTTGCTGTGGCTGAAACAGACCTGATGTTTTCCCTATGAACTTCCATTCTCAGGTGTTCATAACTATAAGAATTCCCTCCAGCAAAACACTTGGCATTGAAGTCCTCAGTTTATAAGAGATTTAGAAGAGTTTAGTTTCACTATTTTATTCCAAATAAAGGGTCTCAGACAATTTATTGATTTAAGACAAGAGTCTATAACTAAACTTCCACTTTTTAGAAATGAAAACAACTGATCAACTAACCCTAGTGCAACTGCTCCTGCAAGTCTATGAGATAAGGACTGCTATGGCAACAAACAAACAGCCATGACTACTTTAAGGAGTAAATATTCTCAACTGGCAAATTTAACTCTTCAATGCCCCCCCTTAAATAACATTTAAAAAAATATTCTCCAAAGGATAACACTTGTTCATTTTCTTTCAAACTACGCAATAGAGATGTATTCCCCCCCCCCATGTTTAAAAGCAATCCCTTGAACGCCTCTTCCACAATCCCAGTCACACCAACACCTGCCCCAAAGCCCCAAGACAGCGGCAGTTCATGGGCACAGCCCCGCAAACACTTACGTGTAACTAACTCTGTGCATGAGCACCTCCACTGAGATGAACAGCAGCACACAGGTGGGCAGCAGTTCACAGGATCAGGACCTCTTAAAGGTCCCTTCTGAGAGGGCATTACAGGGTTTAACAAACAAACAGCAATCATGCTGGCGAATTCGCAGCAGCAATACGTTTACTTACTCTTCTTAGGAACAGGCTCAGAACATTAGGACTCCGTATTGAATTACACAGAGTCACGGAGCAATTCCTGTTAAATACTGCTTACTATCTGTAGAACCCAATGAACTCATTCATTTTTCTAAAACATTTAACCCAGACCACTCAATTCTCTGCACTGAAATAAAAACAACACATTTTTTGAAATGTAATGCTCCTCATTACTCCCCCCTTTAAACACAGACCTGTTAGCGACAATGTACCAGGTTTTAAAGCAGTTTCTGCGCACTGAATCCAGCTTGGGCAGCTGCAACCCCAACTTTCAGACATATTCATACCTGCAAGTCTTAGGAAGCTGAGAACTGAAAGCATCCCATACCTCTAGAAATCAAGGACATCACAATCGTAACATACACGTTGTAACTGCACAAGCAAAGCAGGCACTATACACTGAGAACTGCTTCTCTTTTCCTGGCAATCTCGTAGTTATTCCACCATCAGCTCTTAGGGGGGTGAAATCCTGCCCACAGCCAGCTCAGCTATGAATCACTGTATCCATCTTCATTCTGCCAATTATCTTTGTCTAAATTCCCAAGAAACCAAAAGACCCACTTTGAAGAAAGAAAATCATGTCCAACTTAGATTTCACTGTTAAAAAGAATTAATTTTGAAAAAACATCTGAACAGACACAGGCAGCTGATTACATGGGCATTAGATACTTTATTATCTGTTCCTAAAAAAGTTGCCTGTATTCTATATACCTCTGAAGGCATGGAACAGATACTAACCATGCCGCAAACTTCCAGTCTGGCACTGACAGATAAAACTGTTCCAGTTGAGTATTACTGTTTAAGTATTATGACTGAACCCTGCAACAGACACCACTGCCATTATATAAACACTGCTAAAATAAGTGATTCGTATTTAATCTAAATTCTTAACTGCTATTAATTGCAAACGGGCAATAGAGGCGTGAAAGTGATAGGAAAGTAAGTCCACTAACGTTAAAAACAAGTGACAGAACAAGAAACAGCTGAACTACTCCAGGAATTGTTACGGCACATGACGAGAAGAAACGCAGTGCTACTGTGAAAAGGCTGAAAGACGAGGTTGTACTTACTGAAAACGCAATTTCAGTTCCGATCAGTTGGCCAGAACACAAAGTCCTTTAACCTGATTATACCTTTACTGCGGTGCCTCTATAATACGTCTTCTCTTCAGACTAAATATACAAGCTCTTCTTCTTCATCTAAATCCAATCACAAATCAGACTTGGACATGCTCCACCCTTGCAATTACACATTGGTCTTGGTGATCATATTCCACCTCTTTCTTCCCCTCCTCCCTTTCCATACGGTATCCCTTTTTAGTCAGTGCTCTTCTGGGAGCATTATCTCTCATCTAATAATCACGTTAATTAGAAATTTTAATTTTGGTGCTTAAACAACATAAAACCAGTTTTGACAAATGTTACAATTCCAGCGGCAGTAATAACATAAAAGTAAAGCCTTTTTTTAATCTGCTCCCAAACTTATATGAATTTCTGAAATACAAAAACAGAAGAAGCAATGTTATCCTGTTGCCTTCTGTAACAAGATGAGAGCATCTACTCACGTGAATAAGAGCTCTATTAATCTCAGGTGCCAGTGCACTGACTTCAAGGAAATGTAAGAACTGAACATATCCTTTGGCTTTAAAAGCTGAAATGCCATGCGGAGATGATGAGGTTTGCCAAGGGCAGCTCGTATTAATCTTCAGAACGACTGCACCTTCATTTACATGCAATTTTAATGTTAATAATAGTAATAAAAGGGAAAAGTAACAGGTTATTTCAACAGTAGTTTCTTTTTATGAGGAACACTATGAGGAGCATGCTTACAGCAAAATCATTAAGTGCTGGTCTGCATGGATTCACAACACCAATTTCAGCTTAAGGGGCTTCTGCCTGGAGTAAACAAAGCAATGGTATTCAACCAGGTCTGTATCACTAACACAGCCAGAGAACGTACGCAGCCTCTCTATTATGTATTGCCCTTCGAGACTAACCTTCAGGGTCAAAAAATAGTCTGTCCAAATGTGTTTACAATGCTGATTGGTTTTGAATGTATCTGCACGGAGCGAAAGAATATGATCTACACGTTTTTGAGACATGTCTCATGAGAAAGAACAGGAAATTGATTACAAAGACTTGTTGTGATATAATAGCACACATTATGAATAATGTTGCCTGAATTCTATAGAATGGAAAGGACTGGTTTTCTCTGGAAAATGTGTTTTCCCCTTTTTCAGTCCCCATGGGATCATTGGCTGTACAATTTGAACTGAATTCTCCAGGATAGATTTGAAAAGTAAAGCAGGGGGGAAAAAAAAAAAAAAAACTAAAACCAAACAGCCATGAGTGGCTTTCTCAGTATTTGCACAGCTAAATTTATATCACCACGGTAATTACTGCTTGTTGGTCTGAATCTCAAACATAACCAACTTACGCTTAGCAACCCTGCAAATGACAATGTTTTCTGCATACAACACTGAAGCCAAACTGAGGGCCTCACAACGCGTACAATACCTCCTTCAGTCTCGTTTCCCCCTCCTTTTAAATTCAGATTTCCAATTCCACCAATAAGTGCTCTCTGTACAGGCCAGTGGCACTGCGATGATGCAGATATGCAGTATGCATCATACCACATTTCCAAACTGCAGAGGCAAACAGGAAGAGGAATTAGTTTAATCTAGACTTTTTGATTTGTAAAATTGAAAAAGATAGAATGGAAGCTGTCAAGTCTGGCTACTGAGACCTCAAAATCATGGGAAAATACACTGCTGGCTTTTAGCCAGTTATTTCTTGAATGCTTTTCCTCCTTTCCACTTGTTCTACTACTGTTTAGGGCAGTAAATCAAATATTGCTGTCTGTTTTAAAAATTGGTTGCAGGTTATCCTTAACAAAAAAATGTGAGCTCTATTACAGCAACATCCTTCTTTTTCTTTTTTACGTACATATAACACTTTTTTTCCCAATTCCCTGTCATTAGATTTTCCTCTATTTTTGGCATGTTTACTTAATGTTTGACATCGTACTGTTTCCTCTGAACATTTTTTTTTTTTTTTTTAAATTACGCAGCAACAGGAGAGAGAAAATAAAACAATAACAACTTTTAAAAACCTTCCCCAGGAAACTGGATTATAAAACCACAAAAACTGGCAGAGTGACAAAATAGGGAGAGAACTTATGTATTTTGTAGCTAACATTTTGAAGCTGACTAGATTTCAAGTTGAGATTTTAAAAAACAAAAAGGAAAATTAACAATGCTGATTTTGAAACATTTTGCGTGATTGACAGAGAGGGCTCTGGCAAGGAATTCAGGGGAACAAACAAGCAAGCATGTTTCATGAAATTCAACAGAAGTCAAGAAAACACTGCAAAAAAAGAAAAACCAATTGATATTATGACATTTTCTTTCCACAGAGACTTCACAGATTCCACTCTTTCACCACTTTTCACAGCCTCTGTATTTTTTCCAGTATTCCAGCACAACTGAAGCTGAACACCCCCGCTTCTCTTTTCCCACATTTTCCATCTTTGGATGCCTGGTGAAGAAGGACCAGGCCATGTGCCCCAGAGGCCGCCGCGGCCTGGAGCAGCACCCGGCGCCCCAGCGAGACGTGGCCGCCCGGCACACCGGCCCCGGGAAACGTTCCGCTTCGCTTTCAGAGCTCCTTGCCACGCTGCTTCCGAGCAGCTCTCCTGGCTGGGCTCACCAGCCTCCAGTGGTGCTGTCTGTGTGAGGAGACAGCCAGACAGATGCACCTGGGATCCAGAAACCTCAACACATCAGTTTGTTTTCAGCTACTAGACTCAGCAATACACAACTGAAGGCAGAATAATCCTGCTCCACATGATTCTACTTAGCTGCTACGGAAGGATTTTTTCAGTCAAGCTGCGCTCTGCTGTTAGTTGTTTTCTGCCACCTGAGGAAACATTTTCACTTCTAAGTTTTAATGCATGGAAAAATATAAAGGTATCTTACTTTTAGCTGAATCACTAGAAAGCTGTAAGCAATCAAAATTGCTGGATTCTGTGCAGTTACTTTGAAAAAGCTACCTATATCTTTTCATTTCCCTAAAAAGTATATTTAGTATTCCTCAGTAAGCTTGTACTTGAAACAACGCTCAAAGTTTCTGCTTAAAGCAGCTTATTATGAAAGGCAGATTCTAGAAGTGTACAAGAAGACACAAGAGGAATTACCGTCAAAGAAAAGTTGATTTTTTTTTAAAAAAAATGAAAAAATCCCCAAAACAACCACCAAAACCAGAAGTCAAGCACAGAAACAACAGGCTCAAATCAAGACTCGCTGTTTTCCTACATTGTTTGACTCTAATCTTCCAGTTTATATTAACTTACTACATGAATTTTCGTAATTAGCTCATACATCGTACACTTTGTTAAATGTATTAGGTAAATACACTCTATTTTAGCACAAAAGAGCTTGGCCACGTATTTAAATCAGTTACATGTTCCTGATACACTGCTGCTGTGAAATAAAAACGTACTGTGAATCAATTTTCCCTAATTATGCAAATATATTGCAAAAGTATCGGAAGCACTTTTTACAAATACAAATTTTGTTCCAATTTGAATGGGACAAGAAGAAAAGTCACCGTTCAGAGAAATGTTATGAACATTTTTTGCACGTTTGTGCCTTCATCACAACTTGCAAATAAGCTGTGCTTTGCAGGGCAAATTAGTTTAGCACTACTTTTCCAACTGGTGCGCACATACGCCATTATCAGGGGAAAAATGCCACTACCAGGGGAAAAATGCCATTACTGGGAAAAAAAATGCATTTCATACGGACTCTGGAAGAACAAACAAGAAATCATTTAAAACATAATACCTCGAATGGATAGTTGTAATAGCGTACGAATGCTGACGGCACAGGTCGGACTTCACTGATGGAACTTTTGAAAAGGAGTGTGTTGTAACAACAGTGTTACAGAAACTAAAATACAGACGGGAAAAAAAAAAAAAGACTACAATCAAGTTTTTTCTGTCTATATTATAGTAGAAACAGGTTTGGGTAGTGGACATCAATGTCACTATTTTTCATCATGCTCTACCTAGTGCTCAAAAAGATATTTCCATACTACTTAAAAAAAAAAAAAAAACAGCTACGGAATTTTAGTTGCAACTGCTTTGCATCAGATTTATATACTAAACATTTACGACATAAGAAACTTGATTTTGCAGCAGTACTTGTTGAGACAAAATTCCCACCGATTTCAATGAAACTCATCTGCATAAGGATTGTAGGGTGGGGCACACAGCACCTCCTGAGTAATCATTTTAACATACACGTTTTACATCATGCAAATTTATTTTGTCATTTTATATTCTTGGCTTAGCTTTAAACCTTCGGAGCAAAGCAGAAACATGTAGGCATTAAAGAGCATAACATAAAACAAAGTGCTGCAGGCAATAACATTGCTCAAATCTAAGAGAGACTGAAGTTAACGCAATACATATACCTAACCACTTTGTTCACAACACTTATTATTGAGGACATATGCACTCCGTCAATTCTTATTTATGGATACGATATATAATGATATGGGTCAAATTGTTTTAATATAGCAAAAAAAAGTTTCAAAATAATACGTGCTGAGTAGTAAAACATTATAATATATACACTTCTAAAACTACAAATTTCAGTGAAAAGACAGGCTTACTTTCCAAGTCACATCACATAAATATTTTAGAACATAAGAAGAAACTATTACATAATGTAAACTAAGAAAATATATAATCCGTGGATTAGGAGTATTGTATTAACCTGACATTTTCTGACATACACTTTCCCCACTGGATATTTGTCCAAAAACTTGTTTCAGGAAGCTGACTTCAGATGATCAGCACTAAATGCTTTATAACAACAATTTATGGTCATGTAGGCAAACAAACTAATGCTAAGTCTTGGCTTTGCATCTACAAGCAGCCAGATTTGCACGAGTAAACAGTGAAAACAGGAACTCTCATTGGTTGAATGCTTACACTTTAGATGTCAGCTGCAAAACAAAAATGTACTGTATTGTGATGATAATTCATTTAAGGAGTAATTTTATTTATCTTTTAATTTATATTATCTTTAAGCCATGCTTACAACGTTTTTGCTCGCACAGGAATGGCAAGATGGCATATTTTTCACCTATTTTTCTGCCATTCCTTATCAGAACTAGCTAAACCAGAGAGCCATTCACAAGCCGCTTGCAAACTGTGAAAACCCTGGCTTTGAGCTACAGGAAGCAAGCACACAGTGTCTATGTTCTTCCAGCTTTATAAAAGCACGAGTGTACTTGGCATATGCTCCTGTATGAAATCAAGACTTACCAAATGGAAAAGAGAGGCTTAAACATTTACAGGGGAGCCTGAATACTCTCTTCTACATAAACTTCCTTTCTGAAGATCTGCGACGTTAAATACAAACCGTACACAGACAAAATGAGCTTAGTTGCCTCAGTTCAGATCCTACTAAAAAAGGCATCCCTATCACAAAAGCTGCCCTCATGACTGGCAGCCCTGATGGACATCAGGGCTGAATGAGCGTGGAAATTGAATTACACCCTCTCTCCCTGTAGGTGGTCCCTACAGATCTGCCTACCCGAGTGTGTCAAGTCAGGGCTGCTCCTCTGCATGATGTATCTGCTTTGTGCTCAGTCCTTCAGACTGATGCTTGCTCAGTATGACACTATTCAAGAGAGCTAAATACCATTTAAAAAAAAAAAAATCTCTATTTGAAACAGTAATTTAAGATAAATGTCTATTTGCAATAGGCATTTGCAATAGGAACTCTCATTGCAGACTCCTGCTAATCTGATTTAAGCATGATTTTGTTTCCACTCAGGAAGCTTAAATTAATTTAGCTGTTCCTGAACACTGTTACAGCAAGACGAAGTATCCAGTGGCTCGCAACTACAGTTCCTAGTTCAACAGCCACATTTGCTACACAGCTAGGTTATGATGAAAATTTGTTTGCTTTAGATACCATTACACAAGGGATTTATACTATTACAGCTACCCATTACATTCAGTTTTTAGATTTGTGGAAACTGCCTAGACTAAAAAGCAGAAGAATCCAGATCCTCATGCATGCTAAATCACCAGCTGTGAGACAATCTTTGGCACATTCCCTACTCTGATAAGACTCTGTCACTCACGTATGCCAGCACTCAGAAGCCAGACGTGATCCAAGTTCTCACTACTGCCTGCTTTCTTGCTCTATAGTAAATATTACTATTATAATACAGTAAACTTTCAGTCCAAGAGTACTCTTCAACTGAGAAAAAAGTGGTATTTCATCGGCTGCATGGAAGATGATAGTCTGGAGGAGAAGGACAAAAACTATAATCAAAAATCCAAAATACACAGGTAATAGTCAATGAAGCACAAATTGAAGCCTCCCACTGTTTTTCAGAGACTAACCAAATAGCTTTTGAGCGAAGGCTGTTCTTACGTTCAAGGTTTCCAGAATTACATGGAGGATTTCATCAAGCCAGTTTGAAACAAGCGAACAAACGAAAAAACAAACAAAATCCTCAACTCTTTGAAGATTCCTTACTCCAGGAATTTTCTTCCACTGTCCATTTCAAAGTGAAAGGTAAACAATGACTGACAAACAAATTGAGACAAGATGTTAGGACTGCCAAAATCAATGTTCCAGGGATGTCTCACAATGAAGAGCTCAATTCAGAGGGTCTGGTCAGTTTATCTTTGTCTGTCACTCCTGGTTTGCTAGCACAATACAAAGGTCCATGTAAAAAAGAGCCATGGTCTGGCTTCCACAGCTGTCTTTTTAACATTTACAAAAACAAACAAACAAACAAACAAACAAACCACACCTGTATGTGTCTTGTTATCACTTTGAAGCAGGTGGCCATACAGATTGCTAAGTATCATCACAACAATCAACATCTGAAGTTAAATTGCTTGTTATTCCTAGCAGAAATAAGGTTCTCACTGCTGATTTTTCATTTAAACCCACAGGTTGCTGTCTGTGAATGGCAAATATCACTCCCTGCTCATTTTTCTTTACAGCTTTCTTGTTAAAACAAAAATTCAATGCACAGTTCAGGAAATATTGTAAGATGATGCCTGCTACACTCCTAGAAATAAAAAATGAAAGTTTCAGTAAAACCTGACGTCTCTCTAAATTACACCTTAACCCCTCTCCCCTAAAACAAACAGGAAAAGACACTATTACCTAATGTCTGAAAACACAGAGAATATATTCATTCATGGAAAATACTTTTGCAAGTGAAACTAACTGAAATTATTTCCTCTGTTTATCACACTGTAAACAAGATATCCAAGCACCTTTTTAACCTCTGCCTTCCTGGAAATAGTACACGCTTTTTTATTTATCAAAGAAAGCAAACATCAGTCCTGGAGCAGATAACCTGATTAGCACTAAAACATGCTCAACAAGACAGAACCAGGCACTGAGCTCACAGAGGGGCATACTACAACAGTTTCTAGTGTGATTCCCCAACAATTCATGGTCTCCAGATAACCAAATTCACGCTACTGAAATATCATGTTCTCTATGTCTTCAACTGTATTTTTCAAGGGAATAACTTCATTTGCAAGAGACAAATCCAGAATCTCTAATGTCAGTATGCAATTTAACCCCATGACAACCACACCACCTTTCAGACTGCTCATGGGGCTCTGGCTGTAAATGCAACACTTGTGGCCAGTCCAAAATGCAGAGGAGATCAAAAGGACCATACAAAGGCAGCCCCACCAGGGTGACATTACACACTGTGCCTCTAATATTAGACTGCTGCTTTCATGGCCACAGCTTTCCCTTAACTTCTTCATTGTATCATGCTCATTAACACTTGAAGTAAACAGAAGCTTCCTTCTCAAGAAAGCAAGCCACGGTAATTTCAACATCTGCTCAAAGAAAACCACTGCCTTGTTGCTTTGTGTCACAGCAAAAGCATTTGATTTCAAAGACAAGCAGGGAGCCTTTTGCAAGATGGAAACACATTGTAGGACTCGTTTCCCTGCACTGCATTAATCTGGCGCACATGAGGATTTCTGTGTTCAGGAGCACCCTTCCAGGAATGCAGGCGCAGACACATGCGGCATGTCCCCGTGCCAGGCGGGCTCCTCCTCCACCGGGCACAAACCAGGTCCACACTGCTGACATCTGGGACAAGCCACTCACAATTTATAAACCAAAGCTATAGGGAAATAAAGCACAACAGAAATTAAAGCACTGTCGTGGCCTGACAGCCACACCAGCAGGCAACAAGAGCTCATAAAGACATGGACTGGCAGCAGACAGACTCATGCACAGGTAGCAAAGACACTTATCTCCCAAAGGACCCGAAACTTAGCAGCCATTCAATTCTGAAAGAGAGCTTACAAGCAGGAGGGAGACTGACTTTTTACACGGTCCAGCAGTGATAGGACAAGGGGGAATGGTTCAAAACTGAAAGAGGGGAGCTTTAGGTTGAGATGTTAGGGGGACCTTTACTCAGAGGGAGGTGAGGCGCTGGCACAGCTGCCCAGAGAGCTGTGGATGCCCCATCCCTGGAGGCGTTCAAGGCCAGGCTGGATGGGGCCCTGGGCAGCCTGATCAGTGGGTGGCAGCCCTGCTCACGGCAGGCTTTAAGGTCCCTTCCAAACCAAGCCAGTCTGTGATGCCGTCCTTATGACTCCAAGCTCTGTACTATAAGTCAAAAGATAAGAAGTCTAAGTAATGAAAGGAACATTTGCTGTGCTACAGGTTAAAAGCTGCACGTATCATGTATCTGATCATCAGATGATCAGATCCTTAGTGCAGTCTCTTGGGAGAAAAGGAGGAGGGAGAAAAAAAAAAATTTCCCAAAGAAGTATATTTCCCACTTGTCTGTTGCATGGCTGGGATCCAAGGACCACAGCATCTCCCGAATAGCTCACTGACCTCCCTGTGCTAGCTCCCTTTAGTTCCCACAGGCTACTCAGCAGAAACAGAAAGCAAAGTCAGCATGGTAAGGCAACATTAACTTGTTGAAAACGGCTCAAAAGTACCTCTTTTTGGATTAGTTCTATGACAGCAATACTCATGAGCCAGCAGTTGGAGAAGTAGGCATTAATTTAGCAACAAAATTACTCCAGCGTGTATGAAACAAAGCTCCCCTCCCTGCCAGCTCAGGCTCAGTGGCCCTTCGTGATACTACCGCATCTACGTCAGGTGCTGTTATGCAGCACGCAGTCAGAGTCAGCTCTCTGAAAGCGGCCGTCCCTTTCCACGGTCATTTCATGCCTTCACTAAACACGGATGTATACATTTTTTTACTACGTCCATAATGACAACATAAAAAGCTACAATTATATAATTCAAATTATGTTACACCTCCTGTCAAATAGAAACCATGAAGGCCCGTGCCTTTCAGCCTATGTTCTTAAAACACATAACAAATTTATCAAAAATATTTATGGGATTTATGTTCAGAAATGCACTGATGTCTCTGAATATGATTAACAGCAGTCAACAGCATAGAAATGTTATCTTCTACATATAGAGAGGTATGCTACAACAGTTACGCAGGGGAAAAAAAAACCAACTTTGAAATGCTGAAAATAAATCTGAAAAGAAAAACAACTACGGTGTTCACTTACACTGAAACACGAGAATAGTCTCAACTACTCAGTTGAGTACTCAATACTCAACTACCAGTACTACTATGTATACCTACTCCTAATGACATACCTATGATATTGAAATTAACAATATCTGCTTCAACCACTGCAAAAGAAATGTACTCTTTATTATAGTGATCTCACAACTATGAAGAAGCACTATTTCAGGAACTTCCACATCTCGCCATCTGAAATGGCTGGGCCTTTCATATTTTATTTGATGACAGTATCCCCAGGACTTCAAATATAAAGTTGAAAAATATGAGCAAAAAGGAGAAAAACAAGTTATTTTTAAACACTCAGGAACGTCTCTCCAAAACTTGATCTATTTCCAGTTAGCCTCCTGACCTTACAATGGGACTCAGAAGACTGAGGAAGAAACTTGATAAAGAGAAACAAAGTGACTGTATCCACTACCCAGAAGGCAGTTTTGCCTCCCCTTTACTTTTCCTTAAATAAACCCCCCTTGCAACCTAGAATCATAATTTTAATACCTCTTAAAAGTGGCCGGAAACAGACAGATTGCAGCCTTATGATTACACGGTGCGAGGAGAGGGAAAGAAACACAGTGAGCTATTAACTCTGCCAATAAAACTCTGAAGCCATAGAAACCTTACAATTCTTCCGAAACGCTGTTTTGTCATTCAGTTGCTAACAGCAACTTCTATTTGTTTGAAATAAAAAAAAGCAGGATTCTAGCCCTTTGCTACTGGCACCGTGACACAAAATAATACAAAAGCAATGTATGTTTCCCACTTTAAATACATACAAAAGAACAATAACATACTCTAATCCCACTAGGAAGCGCATCCATCTCCTACAGGAAATCTTTCTATACCAATGGAAATGCACTGAGAGGACTGCCCTCCCGTCACGCTGCCACCTTTCAGTAGGAACCACGCACCCAGAGGTCCCAGAGAGCTGCCGAGGTCCTGGACGGCCACAAGGTCCAACTCCATGGCAGCTGTGCACACCGCCTCCTTGCCTTCTAAAAAAGGTCACAGTATGTGGAGGAGTCTGCATTCCCTGTAATGTCCAGTTTCACATAAATATGAGATTTCAATAACGCAGTAAGAAGGAATTTAATTTTGATGCATAATTTACTGTGTATGTAAAGGATCAAGAGTTTAGGAAAACAACAGATGAACTTCAAATTATTTAAAGTAAACAGTTTTCATCCTCCCACAGTAGGAAACTAGTATGTCTGAAAACTGATAAACATGTTCCCCTCTCCTCTACTTTAGAGCAAAACAAAATGTTGCTATTCAAACTTATCACACTTAACTATTTAGAAAAGCAGAAGCAGACTTCACATTAGAATAGTAAGATCGATGTACAAAGCAAACCATGCTCTCCTCTGGTATTCCTCTCCTTACTCCTTCAACAGGACACGGCAGCAAATGTAACAAGGGACAAGACTGCTCTGGTCAGCAACTGCGCATCACCAGATCACTGTATTTCATTCAGAAACAGTATGTTTTGATGCACTGGCATAATGGGATCAAGTGACCACGATGCTCACTTAACAAAGGCACCACAGAACAGTGAGATAATTTCTACTGCCAACGTGGAATGAAACAGCCACTCCAGACGGAGATTGCCAGTCTCTTGGGACATCTTTTTTCCTAAGGGACAACTTCAGATGCAACACCCCACTCCACCAAAACCAGAACAGTATTTTCAGGCAGAAAGTTATGTTACAGAAGTTGCATTTACCTATCACCAGAATGGCCACATGTAAACACTTTTCAGTGACAGCTAAGTAGGACAACGAACCGAGTCAGGATTGTATCCTCAGCTTCAGCATAAAAAAAAAAATCCCTCCATTAAGAAAGAGTACAACGGATCAGGAAAACCCTGGCAGCTTCCACTAGCCCACCAGAAGATAAAGAACAAAAATCTTTTTTTTTTTTTTAATATATATTTAATAACTGACAGAGGGGAAAAATTCCTGAGGAGGTTTCTACATGTGGAGCAAGAACTCCCAAGTACAGAATAAACTGGAAGCTGCTTCTCAAAGTCATTGCTGACAATTCAGCTATCGACATAAAACTTCATTTTGTGTAAATACCATTGAGAAGAACAAAGAAATTATTCAGAAACAGGTCTTCACGCTTCGACATCAAAGCAACCGGAATCTGGAAACACTACTCCCCAACATTTTCCAGCGTTTAATCCTGAATACATTGGCATTCAAAGCACAATCTACACACTCTCTTTTACAGACATCCCTGATGAAAACAGAGCCTTGAAATAATACACATTAGCCAAAGCATAACATATTACATAGGAGAAAGAAACAGCCAGAGTACTGCAAGTACCATTGGAGCACTTGGCCTATGAGGTAAAGCAACAGAAACCACGAAAAGTTGCTATTCTCACATGAACTATTAAAACATGGTCCCAATGACACACACAACTTACACATTTTTAACAAAATTCTTGTGCTGCACTTGCAAAACTATCAGTAGTAAACACACATTTTTTCCCCTCACATTCACATGACACTCTTACAAAAGCTCAGAAATGGCTCGCTCACAATTAAGACCCATTTCTGAATGGCATGAACACTGAGTCCGCATTTCACAGTGAATGCAGTATGCCTTCTCATGGCAGAAAAGTACACAGAAACCAGAGTGAATTAAAATAACTTGCTGATCAGTTGTTGATCAGGACTGAATCCACCACCTCAGCACAGATCCCATGTACTGCAACAACCCACCCACTATGACATAAGGTCAAAAGTTACAGAGGGAGTTGAACAATTGACTTCAAGAGGAAAAAGAAAAAAAAGATTGAAATAAGATGTTGTATTCCTGTTGTACTACATTTTTAGTAAATAAGGCAAGCCTTCAACCAGAATTTCACTTCCAAACAAATCACAGAACGGTTGGTGTTGGAAGGGACCTTAAAGACCACCTAGTTCCACCACCTTTGCCATGGAATGCAAAATGTAATGTTTATTTCTGTTTTCCTATCCCAGCAGAACCACGCGATGAAAAGAATGGGCCTGGTGGATACTGACACAATGCTGCTGCTGTGAACCCTCACCTAAAGGCAGGAAACCCGGGCTCTAGCAAATCCTGCCTGCAAGGTTGCAAGCTTGTATCAGCACCACTTGGGAGAATGTCCCCAAAGCACACAATACAGTATCATGGGCACATCACTGGATGGTGCCACTGATCGCCACTGCTTCATGTTAGTTAAGGCATCCACAGAGGCCACAGGACAGCTGCCATCTTGGAAACTGCCTGCCAACTGGATCAAAACACCATTTTTCTTTCCGTGAGTTTTCCCACTCACTATCATTTTCTCACCTGCCTTACCCTATCCCTTAAGTTCTGTTTAAAATCATGAGTCCAAAAACAAATTATTCTGCAGAAGTTTTGGCATTTTTCCCACAGGTTTGTGCTCTAAATTTGTCTATACAGGACATACGCTGACCATATTCTATCACAGCAACAACACACTGCTTCTCTCAATCCTCTCCCTACAGCAGGTAGAGGTAGAATTAGGCAGAGTTCCATGTCCTGGTGGGAAGGAAGGACATTGCTGGCACACTTTACACATGCCTCTGTGATGCCGTTCTGCTATCCACGCGCCAAACAACAACACAGAGATGGCTGAGTGTCAGTCACAGCCAAATAGACGTCTGAAACTCATTTTTCTTCTCAGCTTCAAAGACACTGAGATCTTGCAACTGGACTGTGATGTTTTAAGCAGACAACTAAAGCACTGCTTTAGGGTAAAATAAAGAGTTATTGTTGTCCAAATATATTAGCTAACCTTCAGACCACAGTACAAACAAACTCTCTAGTCAGATTCTGGATCTTTATACAAATCAAATAAAGAGCTAGCTTAGATGCCAGAAAAGCCAAAGAATCGTGAAAGGAACTAAAAATATCCACCATCGTTCTTTGCAGGAGGGATAAAGACAAAACATGCAATTTCTAAGTACAACATTTTATTTCAAGATAGTTCATGTCTGAACTTAAGAAACAGAGTGAACAGGGAATGAATATTTACCTCTCTTCTTGAAATTACTGTCAGTATTAAAATGGTCAGGGCTGGACTTTTTCTTCCAAATTATCCCATTCCCTCCAGTGATGAAATCAATGTTCCTTGGAAAATGGATATAGCAGACACTTTCTAAAGCACTATTAATAAACGAACGGACATGTACTTTCTGCCATCTCTTCCTCCTTAGGAAACCGCCATTTCACAGTGGAAAACTTTATGCTATACTAAGGTACTCAGTAGGCTCAATTCTACATTGTCTTTAGCTCCTACTAAAGTGAGAATTAAGAATGCTGCACAAATGTTTAGAATGGGAGAGATTTTGTATTATCTAAAAATAAAGGAGCATTGATGCTACTGCTGTCAGCACTGTTATCTAATATACATTTGTAATACTGATAACAATATGGCATCAACACAAAAACAACACGCTTATGATCTAATGAACTGAACTCAACTGCAAAAAGGTACACATTATGAAAAAGCTTAAATGACAACGCAACATTTATCCTTTCAAAATTTTTCAAAAAAGGAAAGATGAACATCTTCTATCCTAAAACCACTGTTGTGAGTGAAACAGTTTGTGAAATTACAAAGAAATTGATACAGGACACATATATTCCTACCAACCACATCAAGGAAAAAATAATTGTCCAAAAAAATTGTCCAATCCATACAAATTTCCAGTACTGCTCAGCACAGCAGAGTTACAAAGGGCAGAAGTTCTCAACAGCAAGCACACTGGCAGAGTCTCACTTTTAAAATCACAAGCTAATGACCGATCATGGCAATTTACAGACATCAAATGAATAGTTACTCGCTATTTTCTGCTATCTTCTCAGCTAGCTAGGTCAGGCTTGTCTCACAAGTCACTCCAGAAATCAAACTCTTTCCTTAGGACAGTCACACAATCAGGAATTTAGTCAATATATCCATTTCCTTAAAAATTTAGATTCAAGTATGCTTGTCTTCAACGTATTTTACTTTCAGAGGCTACTATACATCATTCTTTCTGACAGGGAAAATATGGCCAAACTACACTGTCAAAGCTGGAAAATCTTCCAAAGCATGACGTATTGAACCACTACGTGCAACAGCTCTGTACAACATACGCAACTACTCTGCACAACAGCACCACGGATTACTCATGTTCTCCCTGTACTCCTGCAGAAGCACTGCATTCCCTTATTTTCAAGAAAAGAGGCCATCTAGGGTCCCCTTTTTCTGCAGATTTTAGAATGCTGAGTTTGGCCTTTGAAGGACTCAGCTTCATCACTAGAAGGCTGTACACTGTCAAGAAAATGAGAATAACAAACATCACCATCCTTGCACAACCTCTTGGCCTGCAAAGCAATAAAACATTCTGCACTTGGAATCCACCAGCTGACGCAGCTACAGGGTGCCCCTGTGATGAGCGTACAGATCGATTTAAAGCAGTCATTCTTTAAACTTTACGTACTTATTCTGAGGGAGAAGGAAATTGGGACAGTTCTCCCACCCAGCTGAGAGGTAGAGACGTGAAAAAGGAAAAAAGAGAAAAAAAGGAAAAAAGGAAAAGGCCAGAGGGACAAACCAACAGAGGGCCAGATGGTGAAGGCAAACTCAAGATCTGTTAACTCCTTGGTGACTACTGGATCCCCAAAGAACAAACGGACCGAGTAAGACAAACAAGCGTTAACACCTTCCTTCCTATCTTGCTCTTCTTCATTCTCTGCTATCAACCTAATGAGTTTAATGGTTACCACCATGAAAAACCACGAGGAGGGGGTTAGGGGAAACAAAGCAAATGACTTCTTTATCCAGTTCAGTAAGGAAACTTGAAAGAAACGTGAATATTCACAAAAGGAGCAGCCTGGAAGCTCTGACAATTTCTGAAAGCTTGCTAACATGGAAAATACTGGGAGGGGAGAGGTGAAGAAAAGGGAAGGATCTCAGCTGACTTAATTGGTCACTGATCCCCTCTTCCTGAAAGCTGCAACAGTCCACGGTAGCCAGAGATAAGTTTCTTGAAAACTAGGATTAAAAACTTTCACAGGTCTGACGAATGCCAGCATACACTAGCCACATGTGCACTTGTACAGCAAAATATTTAGGAAGAAATGGTATTTGCTTCCCTCATCAATACGACGCCAGAAAGAAGCAAATCAGCACACTAAAAATCCTGGAATTGAGCGAATACAATTAGCAAGCATGAAGAGTGAAGATTCTCCTGCCTTTTTATGTTGTGCACAACATCAAAGAGAACCTGCTTCACAGGCCACTTGCACTTCAGGTGGAACAAGAGAGACTTGCAAACGTGCTCAAGCCATGCAGTCCACATAAGGCTACCAGGTTCTTACTGTCATGGGCTCCCAGCTGTTTTACCCAAAGTCACTGGGAGCGCTAGCTTGTCTCTCTCTCCTTCTCTTTTCTACCATACATCAAAGTTCATAGCAGGGAAACACATGACTGGTAAAATTTAGTAACAGAAATGTGGTAAAAGCCCTGCCTGATCAGATTTTCCCTAAAAAGGAAACTAAGTACAATAAGCCACACTTGCCATGGCATTTTTAGCCACGCAGCAGCAAAACAGATGAATCAAAAATAAATTACCAAATAGATTTCTGTTACTTTCACGCAAGTTAAAGAAATAGGCTTTTTCTCATCATGGAAGTATAATTCATCTTAACTAATGATGCACATACAGCAGAAGCAATAAAGTCCAGGTTTCCCCTGGATTTGTGTCCTGTGGTTGACTGTGAATTTGTTCGAAGTTTATTCAGATATTTCCAGGGCCTTTATGGATTGGAATTCCACATGTCCAAAAAATCACAAGCTCTCTTTCAATGACGTTATTTACTGACCCTCCATCCTCTGGCTGACTGTTCCCTGTATCAGTGCCTTTTTGTCACACTTGATTTAAATAAGCCAAGTTAACAGCCAAGACATACCGATAAACATACACACCGAAATTTAACCTACATGAGCAAGTGTTACAGGAAACAAGACTAAAGTAATCCCCGATCCTTTGATAGGACGTGAAATATTAAATACAGCATCCAAGAAGTCTCTGAAAAGCAACTATTAATACCACAGTATCACAAATCCAGCCCCTGCAATCACCAGAAGAATTTCCTGGGAGCTGATCAGCTTTCCTCGTTTCCTTTTCTCTGAAACCAGGAGGGAATGTCCTTGAAGCAAATACATTGTTGTACAAAACAATAAAAGAAAAGGGCAAGGGGGAAGACAGGATGACTTACACAATACAGATAAAACACATAGTGTAGGTGACCTTGTGGCTGGCATTGAAAGCCACGCAGTGAATGGAGGAACAGAATTTCAAACCTAGCATCTTGTCTGGCAGCAGTGTTGGTAAAGCACGAGGTAGGGCAGCGCCTGGACTTTAAGAGAAAGGAGAGAAAAATCTGCACAGCACAAGGATGACTTCTTAAATAACTGAGACGTGAGTCACCAGCTATTCACAATTCTGCACCTCAGAGAAGTTGATGAATACAGCCTAGACTGAGAACAGTCAACAGTTCCATAGGTTTTAAGATCATACCCTGAAATTATATATTGTGTATACAATGCCATCCTTCCTGAAAAAAAAAATAATATGGAACGTGGAAAATTATTTGGCAGTTGGTATTCAACAGCTCATAAGAAGGTAAACTGGAGCAAGCCAAGCAGAAAAACAGATATACTACTAAACTTTTTGTAATAGTAAATAAAAAAACAACAACCTCCCACCCATTCCACTCACCCCTCTTAAAAAAAAAAAAAAAAAAAAAAAAAACCTTTAAAAAAAAAAAAGGGATTTATTTA
>WBMW01006388.1:266764-345879 GCA_013396635.1 Penelope pileata | reverse complement strand
TGGAACAAGATGATCTCTAAGGTCCCTTCCAACCTGAACCATTCTATGATTCTATGATTCTATGATCTAGTCCAACCATCCTCCTATCACCATCCCTACCCACTAAGCTACTAAATCATATCCCTAAATAGGACACCACTAAAGAAATACGTTGCCTAGATTTGAAATTGGCCCAGTATTACACCGTCTGACCAACAGAAGACAAGAAGTTTGGGCTTAATAAGCTGCTTTAACTCTCTTGGAAGAGAACAGAAGAGCATGCAACAGCCTATATCTCACGCTTCTGTATTCAGACCCCTGATACAAACAAAAATGAAAAGTGAAGATTGAGCTTCTGGCTCAAAAACCAGAATTTGGTGAACCTTGAAAGAGATTAGGTTTTACAGTTTTAGTTACACTTTTTTTTTTTCCTTTTCACAAGTGTTATAATTTAAATTTAAAATTAGTATTTACTGATGCTTAAGCAGAAAGATTTTAAACCAGGTCAAGTCGCCCACTAAAACATAACCAAGTTACTACTAATCCATAAAAGAGGAGTGCCTGCTAACAGATCAGACTAGGAAAACCTACCATCCGTAGAGCGTACAACAGAATGACAAGACAGTACTCGTACAATACTGATTTCCACTGTCATGTGAATACACACACAGAACACGCAAAGCTTCAGCTCTGTGAACCCCAAGAAGCAAAGGGGTAGGAAGAAGAGACAAAAGTGACAATTTAAGGCCAGAACCTAGGAAAGAACATACTTGGCATTTTTTCTGGTATTTATCAGAAAGCTTCCTCTCCTTAAGTGATGCAATTTATCTATCTAATCAATTTATACAATCTTAAGTGATAACACTTGGACTCAAAGCAACACTTCAGGCTCCAGTCTTTTAGCCACTATCCTCAGTGAAGGGCTGAGGAACACTCCACAATGGTACAAGGCTGGCAGGGTTCCTCTGGAGGACTACTATGGCTACGTGAGAACAGAAGGTGGCAGATGAGTAGCTTACAACCAGCCAGCTCTTGCATGCTTCCAGTGTCAGCAGTGAGAAAGGCAGGCCCCGACTGCAATCTCCACATAGTCCTAGGTACCTACTTACCTAGCTTTGGGACCCGATGGTGAAGTTTCAAACCGTCTGAGTTGTGGCACTGTCCTGGATGCATCCTCACACCATCAAGGAAAGTGACTGTGCCCTTAGCATAGCTTTTAAGAAATACCAGTTAGGTAAGCTGTGCCCACACCAGGCGGCCATGTGCACTTCCATGAGCAGTGAACAGGGACAATGAGTGAGCACGAGGGAGAGGAAGGAAGCCCTTTGTGGGCAGCAAGCACATTTGATGCATACCAACCCACGTTTCCGAGTCAGTTCACATCCGCTGTTATCACAGACCCAAATGTATGCAGGTTCTTGCTGAAGTCTAGGTACTCTGATGAAGCATAGGTGCATAGGAAAATACACTATTCTTGTAAAGCAAGGGCTTACAGGGATTTAAATGAGAGATGGGATTAATTATGCCTTCCCAGCTAGTAGTAACCAAACACAAAGTTGAAATCCCAGAATCCTGTCTGTATTAAAAGATCAAAAAAGCAATATTATCAAATGCAGCTTTTAAAAAACATTTTTTAAAATATACCTTGTAAGCTAAAAAAAGTTATAATGGAATAAAATATAGATTGACAACCACGTTTCTTAAAACACAGCATTTCTTTCCTTTTTGGGGGAAGAGAAAGAGGAAAAGAGGAAAAGGAAAAACCAGATGTCATATATATAAACACACAGTGCCTTCTTTCCACATACGCGTTCGCCAATAAATGAAGATCGTAGAGAAAGCCACTGTAGTCTGAGGGGAAACCAAAACTGACAAGAGCTCTCTGTCAGTCTCATTCCACTAATAATGCTTATGTTTCTTTAAGAAAACCGTACTTCTTTTACCATATGTTCTACCAGCATTTTGCTTTCACCTACACGTTTTGCCTTCTCAAGCAACAGCTTCAAACTTGTATTTTTCCATTATGAACTGACATCAACCCAAAACCTGCCCCCCAACTATTCAAGGGCATGTAGGCACAAAAATATATTGTCCTCCTGAGCAGGTTGGGTGTGGTACTTGAATGTTGTACATTCCTTCAGTTAATTGAAAATTATATCTCTACTTTTCAAAGGTTCGGTAAACACATGGCTTGGCAAAAAGATACTGAGGAACAAGCCAAGAATACCTATTTCAAATAACTTTGATTTCAAGTATGCTGTTAATATATATGTTGATATGCAACAGAATACCTTGTGCCATAAGCCAACATTCTCCTTTAAAAGGCAAAAGAGGAAAAATCAGAAAGTAGGTCACTGCCAAAACCTATGAACTTAGAAGAGTCAAAACACAGACCTTTACTATGGTTTCACTAACCTTACTGAATCATAATCTGTATTGATCTGGGTCTCAATTTTGTTAACTAAAAAAAAAAAAAATTTCTTTATCTTTTCTTTCTCCTCTCCAAGATGACCAACTTGTGGCAATCATATTTGTTCCCTAAGATGTGCCTTGCCTATGGCTGATATGCAGCTGTTTCACAACACGGATTTGGGGAAATTTCTGCGCCTCTATCAATACTTGTTTTATTCACCAAGGTATCTGGAAAACAGTTTTATAAAACATTGATTCACAGACACTGCATACACGTTCTCTGAGACACTGCACAGTTTCAGGAGTTCCTAAAATAGTACCAAATGGATTACTCAGATGAAAGTCAGCTGAAAGTCACGAAAAAAACGTTTGCATACTGAAACATGCCAACTTCGAAACAGCCTGTTTCTTCCAAACACTGAAAATTGATAGCTTTATCTTTATGGCTCTTCATATTTTAAAAACCATATTAAGCCTCCTTTTTTATGTAAGCAAGCTATCTCAATAAATGTCAAGATTTGCCACCAACATGTAAAAGGAGTATCTCACATAGTTTTTACTTTGTCTTTTGTCACGCTCATGGATCAGCTCCTTAGAACTTCAGGTAGTCTGTTTTTCAGTTGAAAGCAATGGAAATTTTCAGAACAGAAAAGTACACAGTTGAGAAGGTTAGTTTCAGCTAAATGCTGTTGGCACAACTGATTGATTTCACAACAATATGAATGCAAAAAATGCATTTGCATATGGCATTAAGAACAGCTCTGTGCACTCCAGCTTTCTGGAGTCAGCCTGACTGTCCCATCTGTAATCACACAATGGGCAGGGATGGCGAACACAAACCATTCTCTGTGCTGAAATGTCAGTGCCATTTGGTCCAGATTTCAAGCTGCAGGCATGCCTGTTTGTCTGTGGAGCTGAGGAAAGAAGTGGCTTAAAAGTCCTACTTTAAATGGTCAGTAGGGGACATTTCCCATGATGCACTGAGGGCTTACCATGCCATTTCAGCCAACAAGCACAACTTGTTGTGCTTCACTATCTCCTGAAGTGTTGGCTTGTTAATTCGTTTAATAAAACAAGTTTACAAGGTTTTAATGAAGTCTCTGTACTCCAGACACGCTGCATCCAAACTCAATGTTGCAGAGAAGAAAATATTTTTAACACTGCCAGTAACACAAAAATAGACAGTTTTACTTGCCAGCACTCTACGTAAAACATCTTTCTGAAAGCTGTCTCACCATCAGAATAGGAGCAGCATATGTGCTGTGCCATGGAGGTGCTAATTCATCTCTCTCCATTACCCTCCACGGTGGCCCACTCCTTCTAGGGACCACCACATTGGTGTGGTCAGATTAAACAGGATCTCTGCCCACTGCCGTGCAGCTCCTCGCTGCACTCTGATCTCAGCGCAGAAGTTCGATTGCATAAATACCAGGCAACTGAAACTGCACAGTTATGGCCAGACATCCTGTTTGCTATGAATTCTATTTTTAAATACCTTTATTATGTTACTAACAGGAACTCCCGGTTCAGCCAGTTTGCTTGTTGTTATGAAGTAATTAATTAATCTTGCAGTTCGTTAATCCAAAAATACTTCAGAGATCCAAGTGTGTATAAATCCCATTTCTCGCTGTCAGTTTCAAGGTCCTCCTCCCTACTGCCACCCCCTACAAGCGCCTGACTTGCGTTTCAGGAGCTTCCAGGCTGTCCTGAGTCCTGAGATGACTTCAAAAAGGGCCTCTGCTATCTAATCTTAAAGCAGTATAGTCACAGCAGATTGTAACATTACACTTCTATATGGAGCCAAGACATTAGAAAGAATACAAAACGCAAAACAATGTATGCAGAAATTTCCTAATAGCAAACTACCCAGAAGGCCATGAACATCCCCTGGGGGATGGATACTTCCATTTGGGACAAGGCTTTTCTTAACAAGGACGGACACTTTTCCTTCGATAACTTACAGCTTTCACCTCCCACTTAAACTGAGGTTCACTTCCCATACTGTCTTTTTAAAATATCTCCTCCTTCTCTTTGAGGCGATAAGGGGTCATCTCCCACAGCCCTCTCCCAACCACCCACAGTTTGACTGCAAATATCCACTCACTACTTCTTACTGCAAGATGTCTTATAAACTCTAAGCTTGGCAGCTCCTAAAATCAGTCAGCTCTCTCTTGCCTCCCCCCAGTTTACCAAGCATGTTAATTGACCTAGCAATGCTTTCAATTTTAGAAGAGCTTTCTGACTGAGGACTTACATTGACTGGCTTATATAGAACATACTCAGTCCTTATATGTTGCTTGGTTCAAACACACGTTCTCTCCCTGTACAAACTGCAGATTTCTAGAAGTAATGTCACACACAAAAGAAATGCATCACTAGAACAAGAATCTCAGAGTAAATCATGGAAAACGAGCTCCTTCGTCTTCCCAGAGTGAATGCCTTTAAAGCCTGCACAATGTACAACATTGAGAGCATCGGCAACTACTCCAGAACCCCAAATGTCAGCTGTCTTCAAAACCACTCCATCCCTGGCTTAGGCTGGAACAATCAAAAAAGGATTTTATGAAACACCAGCTCCTAGCTGTTTTAGAAATCATTCCACTGAGAAATGTACACCAAACAATTTCTAGATACAGATAACTTTTTAGCCATTACCAATCTTGCCCATACTCAAACGAAAGGCTCTATTTAGCCACTACTCTCTCTAGAAGCACAAGTCACAGTTATATAAACTAACAGTAATCTAAACTAAACTAACAGCACACTGCGAAAACACTTATCTGGATGAATATTTAACAGTTGCTCTATTGCTACTTGGGTTGAAAAAAACAGAACAAAAAACCTCTCATATCACTACTTCGGAAAAGCCCGCTTGCTAATAGAAAGTCCTATTTCGAAAGGAGTAGCCCCCAAGAAACGAGTGCATCTTCTCTTAGCATCTAAAATGACTGGGAGAGCTACTGGATGGAGCTCAAGCACGTACTGGCTTTCTGGTCATCCGTAACCCCTGCCTCCTAATTACGATCTTGTTTTCATTGCAGATTAAGTCAAGGAATCTTCATGATGTGTCATTTATATTTGAGCCAAAAGGAAACCATTACATTCTTAACATTATTTAAGTTTTTCTGTTTTAGCATTTTCTGCGCATCCAAAACATGCCCAAAATCCTTCATAAAACTATCACAAACACATTTACGACCAGTCTGCTCTCTGCAGTTGATACTGTCTAACAAAAAGAACACAGGAACAAGGGTACAAAATGGAAAGAAAAAAGGCCAAGTATACTGGTAATAGAGTTCCTTTACAGAGAAGGACATATTCATCTCCCATTTATTCAATTAAAAAGAACAAAATAGCAAACAAAGTTTCACCTTCTCCCTGTCGTTTTCTTTTTCCTACAGCTAAAGTGGGGGGGGAGAAAGAGCTTCACTACCTTACTACAGAATATGGGTAGGGAAGGAACCAATCTGAAAATGCAGACAGAGAGGAAATGACAATAAAAGGGCTGCACTTGACACTGTGGAGAGACTGACAATGATGGTGACACTCTAACTTTCATTCCCCTCAAAGCACCCAGTGCTGCTAACCCTGACACCAACAACACACTAATCCAGCACAACAGCAGAGAAGAATCAAGTGTAGACAGGCCAGAATTTTTAACGTTGTTTTCTTCAACATCAATCTGAATTTCTCAAATTATCAAACCATTTTCAAAGCATAGCACAAATCTTGGCTAAAAATCCAAAAAGTAATTGCGGTGTGGTGACGGGTCACTTCGAAGTTTAGTAAGAAGCTTCTGTTTGAAGTAGCATGGAAAAACATTTGTTTCTTGATTTTCACTCACAATGTAACCCATAATAGTGGCAGAAAAGACTCCAGTACACTGCCGTAAAGAATCACACCAACACAGATTATAAAGCAGGCCAAGGAAACAAATGGGAAACTCACTGAGCCACTACCACATCACAGGAGACATTTGATAAAGTATTTCAAAAATACAAGTCAAGACTAAACAGAAAAAACCAAACAATCGTATCTGGTTGATAGGGTAACTACCGGCACTTAGGAAAAAGGGGACAAGCCCTTTTCTGGGGTGAATTCTCAAGTGGAGCAAGCCAGGGGTAATTTTTAGGGGGTTATTTTGTTTCCAGGGTTAAAAAAATCTTTTGGGGGGGGAGTTCCTTCAAGCTTCATAAATAAAAATCTTTTGTATCCTCAATAAATTTTTGACCCAACAAAGAAAACATACACGAAACAATTTGCATCCCAGTTGCCTGCTCTGTTACTCACACGCTTCATAAAAACTTCAAATAACTCTTGTCTTGTAACCATGCCTAATTTAATATGAAAGTCAGAATTTCAGCTCAAACCCTTAGGGGAACTCAGCTGGATTACTGTTAAATCTTTGCCAGTGCTTTGGAAAGAGTCTACATTGCCAAATACCCACCCAGTCCACTCTTAACTCAGCCAAGATGGTAATAAATTCAATAAATTGTAAAAAGAGCCACTTGCACTATACGCTAGTTTCTAGGATATGAGGGATATCCTTGTAAGGACATCCTTAACTTGACATTCACTCTAGGTATCTTTTCATTACCATCCTCCATCTCTTAACTTTAAAAGCAAACAACATAAAATTAAGTAGCCAAATTCTCCTCACCCGTAGCTTAAAGTGACTTTATTTTTAGGTCCAGTTTTGCAGGCCCACAATGGGGCTATTTGTAATATACCAAACGGAGAAGAGAAACCCCCACAGTGGACTAGGAGCGGGGAGGGGGACACAAACCAAAAGCCTTCAGCTTCAACTTTCCACAGACAGTTCCTTTCCCAAGCGTACCTAGATCTCCTCAGCCAAGCATATACATCTCAGGGATATTATTTGTGTTGATTACATGTCATGGTGGCTTGGCCACTTCTCATTTGGTCACTTCAAGTTTTTATAATTGCTCATAAATGTAACGAGTCATAATGCAGTGTCAGTATATTTATACAACTTCTCTCCAGTTTGTTCTCCATGTAACGAACATTGAACTACTCCATTTTTTTTAAATTTATTTTTTTAAATATGCGGGTGAGTAATAGAGTTCATGTTTCTGTGTCCATAATCAGGCTTTAACAGATACTCACAATGGTGTGGTCAATTAAAACTCATGTAAGAGCCTCCAAAAGTAGTTCTTTTCCACAGCAGATTTGTTGAGTCACAAGGAATTTCTATTGTTAGAGAATTTTATAACATTTTGCTCGTTTGGTTGTTCTAAGATTTGAGGATAATAAACATTCACACAAAGATGACTCAGGAGTGAGTAAGCTGAGAAACACTGGCTTTTCATTGATGAAAGGAATACAGTCAAACACTGGCTAGCATGTGATTTGCAAGCCTCAAGTTCTATAGAAAGACAAATATGAGTAATATACTGAGAAGTTGATGTCTAGCACAAAGAACAAGTAACAGTAATTCCCTTACTGGAAACCATCAGTCGTTGCTCTGACACTAGCAACAACAAACAGGGACTCCCTAAACTCTCTCTCAGTCATCGCATCTCTCAACCTCAGCATGTTTTAGAAATATTAACTTGGCTTGACAGGTGTCAAAACACCTAGCTAAGTATATTTTTATGTTACAAAGAAACAGAACTCAGTCTTGCTTACTTTCTCTACATAGCTTATGTCATTTGCATGGTCTAAGAAAAGACAATACATGCATTTCAGTAACTCTGCAACCTACTGCAGAATTGCAGAATTCTTCAGACACCTCTAAAGAAATCTCTGAGATCTTAACACTAGAAGCGGAAAGGTAGTGGTTACAGAAACACAGTGATGCACCCAATTTCTCATTACTTGAAAAAGAGACACATTAACTAAAGCAGCAGCACCACGCCCTGGGCATGGCACATTCAGACCTACAGTTCACTTTGCAGCTGAATGCTCAGCTGGGAAATGAGGAAAATATAAGCTAAGAACGGGACCAGAATTCCAGACTCCTTTTCACTTACATCTTTCTGTCACAACAAAGGAGGTGTTGTACAGACAGTATAATGAGGAAGAAAATAACCGGTCTTTTAGACATGATCACCTCAGAAGCCTGCAATAAATCAAACCACTTGCTGTGTTCAATTCAGACCCATGTTGAAGAGAATAATGGACATACTGGGGAGTACTTCTTCCATATGCAAACAGTTCAAATATGACAATCCAATATAGGTTGAAGTTTTTGAGTACTTCTTTTCAAAAGCAGGCACCCAAAATTAAGCAAAAAATTCTAAGCATATGGTACCACGGAAGAGTAAACAATACTGCTTTTCAACCTAGCCAAGGGATTACGGTTACATGAGGAAACCAAGGTTGACTTTTAAAAATCTAAAAATAATTTTAAGAATGCTTCCTGTCTCAATACTCTGGACAAGAGAAAACAAATGAAAAGACTTAAGTGTCTACACACCATCTAGGTCACTGGTATTACACAACCTCCCATTCTAAAAACACTTCAAACAAATTCCTATACAGGACATTAAAAGACTATAACTGATTAAAAACAAGTGCAAGATATGAAACACACCTTGTACGTACAAAACGGTTTGTTTTCATAAGTCCCTATGTACCCTACAGACTACACAGGAAACCATAAGATGGTCTGACCAGATATTTTTAACTAAATAGAACCCTTTGAATATTTACTTACATGCCACTTCATACCAGAAGGCTTTATCACTTCAAAAGACATTCACACAAGATACCTGCTTTTATATTTCTGTCTTATAGTTTTAAAGTAACATACGTCATTAGGATAAGTATGCCTGTAGCGCAAAAATGTATGCGATTATTATTTCTCAGAGGTTCCAACTCATTACTACCTCCAGCTCATTCATATCTTTAAGCTATGCACGCACATTTCTGGCTTCTGAACTAAGACTCATGCCCCTAGTGTGATTATACCCCAGTCGTATTATACCACGTCTGGAAGTTATACAATCAAAACTATTATAACAGAAGGGGGGAAAAAAAAAACAAAAAAAAACACCTCAGCAAGATTTTACTAGGTATTCTTACACTCCTTTGGGTTATAAGTTACTGATCAGCGTACACTCACATTCCAACAAAGTCAAAAAGGTAAATCACTGTTTATTAAACTATTATCCTTTAAAATACATCCAAAGCCTACACTTACATTTGACGTTTAAAATCCAAACCACTAAACTATAGCCTTATTACTAGAAATTACGTTCTACTGCATTATAAATATTGTAATATTCCAGAAGTTGTATGCAATGATCCTTGTGGTTCCCTTTCAACTCAAGATATTCTACGAAATTGTGATCAAATGAATCCACCCCTACTTAAGCTCATCCTTTCATTTATACTGCTGTATGTGCTGGGGCTTTCATGGATAATGGTGTGGCTTAATTCATTGGCGTTTACAACACAGACAGCTCTCAAGCAAAGGGTTGTGTGTGGACACTACGGGTGAAGACCACAGTTCATTTCCTTCTCCTGCACAAATTTCTTAGATATCTTTGTACAAGATACTTAGCATCACTACATCTTGACTTCCTATTTGTAAAACCATGGTAAGTATTAAAACTCACTACCCTTCAGCACTGCCATTAGAAGCAGCACATGTATTTGAGGCATCTCATGCAATGGAAATCATGTTCTTAGCTGAAAAACACACTTTGAAATCATAGAATTGTTTGGATTGGAAGGGAGTATAAAGTCTGTCTAGTTCCAACTCTCCTGCCATTGGTATGGATACTTCCCACTAGACCAGGCTGCCCAGTAGACCAGGCTGCCCAGAGCCTCATCCAGCCTGGCCCTGAACACCTCCAGGGATAGGGCATCCACAGCTTCTCTGGGCAACCTGTTCCACATCGTCATAGGGAAGAATTTCTTCCAAATTTCTAGTCTAAATCTACTCTCTTCTAGTTTGAAGTCATTACCCCTCACCCTATCACTACACTCCCTGATAAATAGTCTTTCTCCAGCTTTCTTATAGGCCCCCTCCAGGAACTAGAAGGCCACAGTGAGGTCCCCTCAAGCCTTCTCTTCACTCTAAGCTAAATAACTCAATTCTCACAGACTGTTTTCACACCAGAGGTGCTCCAGCCTTCTGATCATACTTGTGGCCCTCCTCTGGACTCATTCCAACAGGTCCATGTCCTTCTTATGTCAGAGGACTCAGAGCTAAATGCAATATTCCAGGGATGGTCTCAAGATCACAGCAGAGGGGGACAACCACCTCTCTCAACCTCCCAGTCGCTCTTCTTTTGAAGCCGCCCAAGATACGGTTGGCTTTCTGGGCTGCAAGTGCACACTGACAGCTCATGTTGAGCTTTTCCTTCAACAAACAACCACAAGTCCTTCTCCTCTGGGCTGTTCCCAATCCATCCTTGCCCAGTCTGTATTTGTGCTTGTAAATACTGTGACACAGGTGCAGAACCTTGCACTTTGCCTTGTTGTGCTTCATGGCATTTGCGTAGGCCCGCCTTACTATGTAGAGGGACCTTAACAGGCTTGAATCTCTTTCCTTTCCTTCTGTGGAAGACACTGAACAAACATAGACATATAACAACTCTATCTTGACACTTCAAGGCAGTGTGTTCAGTTAAGTCCAGGATCTCTAGGCTTCATACAAGTCAACCCTGCAAGAAAATAAGAGCAATGCATACAACATTGAAAAGCATTTTGTTATCGTGTATGTTTCTTCTCCTGTTCTGATAAACAAATGTGGTTGTTTTTCAAATCAGTTAGTTAAATAGGCAAAAACTTTAGCGCATCTTCTTTTCATAGATCTGCATCTATAAATTCAAGTAAACCAAAATCACTGTTCCTAGCTTTCTAGTTCCTTCAAGCAATCACTTCTCCTAAGCATCTGAAAACCTAAGAGACTTACTGAGGGTAATTCAGAAAACAAAGCTGTCACAATACAGACTTAATTTATCAAGCCACAATAAGGGTATATTTGGGTGATAAAAGAATTGCACTTAATTCTATCTTGTGGGATTTTCACACTACAAACCAGCATATGCTCAGACAGGCACCCACTTTAGAGTGGTAGGGAAATCGCAGGAGAGGAAAGAAAACTAAGCTTTAAACAAATGAATTCTACAATTATCTTCTCTCTATGACTATTTCTCCACCTACCCCAAAGCCCTACACAAGGTGGTTTTATGCTGTAAAATAGAAAAAAATACTGTATCACAGCTTCCAGTAAAAAATACTCCAGGCAATTAGGAGAAGTCAAATTTCTTCTTCATCAGAAAAGTGGTCGCTTGGAAGGAAGATCTTGAGGATGAATAACTAAGGCCTGCATTTAAACATATGAGTAGCTTTACTAAATTGATCAGAATAACAGCCAAAACACAGAAGTTTCTTGAATTTAAAGAAAGCCAAGACTATCATAGTTATTGCAGAACCAGATCTGAGCTAGTCATCTTTTCTTTGAAATAAACAACCCTGGGCATGGAAACATTTAATATTCTGGAGATTTATTTCATTTCCTTTCGCAATAGAGATGAGAGAAAGTAAGTAAGATACTCATCAGCCTTCCAAGCTAAGTTCTAAGCCCCTATCTTCTCACGTATTGGAGCGGAGGAAAAAAACCAACTGCAAGGCAAATTCATTATGGGGGTGTTCACCACATGTGGGGAACGTGACCTGAAGAATAAGTGGGATATAGTTCATGAAAATCAAAACAGTAAGATCTATCTGCAGCAAGCATAAGTAATGAATTATTTTCGTAGGAACTTGTGTCTCATGACCAAGCTGTCTCATAGGCTCAAAGTATCAAGAGAAATGTTTTCTGTGGTTGGGACAGTCATAACATCTCCCTCATGCATCTGTGAGGATTCCCAGAAATGACAGAGCTTGCTCTTCTGTTTGCCTTTACTGGGGCTCTCACAGGAACATGGCAGATTTAGAATACTAACAAATTTCACTGGAAACGGCCAGTGGATGCCTAAATCAGAGGCAAAAAAAGTAAGAAAGACACATACAGAACCATGTAATTGCCTAAGTTTCTATTCCATCACTAATTTTTCTGGATAATATAAAAACTTTCCTTCTGAGCTGATTGTTAACTAGAATACGGTTATGGTACAGGAGGACAACTAGATTTCTTACACTTTATTGTCACTGGATATCATTTTTGAATCAAGACTATGGAAAATTGAAATATAGATAAATATGTAAATACCTTATTTATATTCATGCTAATATTATGATACTGTTACCTCCTTTTAAATGCTTGCACAGGTTCCACAAAACCTGGGAGCAGTGTATCCACCTGAAGACAGGAACTAAACAGTTGTGAGCAGTCACTTAATTTGTGCCTGCTAGAAAAGTAACACACGAAAATGAGCACAGTATGAGCGACACAACTTCAGGAATTTAATCCTGTCTGTTTGATTAAAGCTGCACAGCATGTATTTGCTTTTAACAGTGAGCTATCTTTCTGCTCTACGAGTCTGCTGTTGGGCAGAGGGCAGGCAGGAGGGCAGTGTTATAAGACGCACCCATGGCCGTTACTAAGGACTACAGGTATCAAAAAGCAAATTAAGAACTTCCAAAATCTTTTTCATCAGTTCTGTAAAACCTCTAGCCTCTGCTTTCTGTTCTCATATACTGTTTTCTTCACATGACAAAATCTACACATACAAACTCCTACACATGCCCTTACCATACAGTATGGTATGCACACTGTACAGTGTCTGAACATAATCTAAACCGACAAAAGACAGACTGACAGCAGTTGCTAAAAACCATTACAAAAAAATTGTTACGCCGATTTTGGACAATGTGTAATAAATATAAGACTAAAATGCAACACATGTAAATACTGAAATAAAGCATATTTGAGCCAGAAGACCATTAAAACTCCTTTGGAGTCATTACAGCCAGTAACATCACAAAGATCTTGCAGAAATTTAGATCGAATGGATTGCTCAACTGCCATGCACAACCATATATTCTCAAGTAATTAAAAAGTCTACATGAAATTCTGTAGAAGACAACTTATGGAGTGTTTGAAAGCAGTGCACTGATATTTTTGAATATAATAATTTGCTCCAGTTCCAGATGACCCAAAATGGACAGCCTTCTTTCTACTCCCAAAACTGACCACATCCCTGCTAAGAATTTATTATATAAACACTGGTGGGTGAGACATTTGAAAAGTATTAAAAACAATAAATTTGTTCTTCCCAAAATAACAGAAAAACAGATCTGTTCTCACATTTTCCATTTCCTGTTTTATCAAAGACAAAAGGTACTTGTAAGCTAAGGTGTAAAACAGCACGTATCAACCACCAAAAAACGGGCTTTTTCACAAAGCACAGTTGACTCAAAACTTATTGGCATTAGTAGATTTCATTAACTTATCTTGTTAGTATCGTCATAACGTGCATAAACACAGCCTCACTGAAATATCTCCAAGGAAACCGACTGCCAAATACTGTTCCATCACAGGAGTGTAACCAATTCTTCCTACAAATTAAAAGGAAACAAAAAACCTCTCTCTGCTAAAACTGCCCTTTCCTTTCTTGCACAAACTCTATTTTACATTGAAGTGACCTTAATCTTTCACTGCTTGGGAGGGGGATGTCTGATGGTTTGAACTGCTATAATTAACAGTGATGTAATTATCTGCAAACTTTAAACTATTTCAACACATGACCATGCTGGCCCGAGTTCTCCTAATTTAGAAGCAGTCACCTCAGACTCGGAAAGGGAGCGGGTGCATCATCACATGTGCGGTGATAGGTTCCTTCACTGATCTAGAAGTGTGCCCTGAATGTGGCTCAACTGGAATATTCAGCCTTTGACAACACCATGATACTCGTAATATCCACCTGGGAGATGCATTAAGAAAGATGTTACACAATGGTATTTGCTAATGGAGACTGGTTTCCTTTTTAAAAGCACCCATGTCCTGCCACGACACTACTGCAGATAAGAGGTAGCTGATAGTGAGTTCAAAGCTGGACTAATTTTCTGGATTGTTTTTTTTTTTTAATTATTATTATGGCTACCCCAAAAATCCCACCCAAATGTTTTATTTTTACACAGGCACAGTATTTACTTGTATTAAATGTTTGCCAAGTTAATTTTGAGGCAGCACTATCCTAAAAAATAAAAGGTTTTTGAGCTGTACCATTACAGTTTCCAAACAATCCATAAATATAGTTATTTTTATGGGGATAGAAAGCTGAACACTGAACACGCTTAGCTTTAAAAGCCCAAAACTGCATTCACATGTAATCAGGGGAAAAGTTTTTTAAAATGACACTATTTTTAAAATGACTTAACAACATTTACTGCAATTCATCTCCTATGCACCAGATGGATTTGATTTTCTTGCCCTGTTTGACAAAGGAAATGTTTGCTGGTCTTCATTGATAACAGATATTTATTGGATTCCCAGCGATAATGGAATTTGGGAAGGTAAGGTTACACAAATGATTCCACTGAACACTCCAGGACCTCTTACCATTTTTCTTCAGCTATGAAGCACTACATAGTACACAAATTCAAGATACTTACTTCAGATTTGGTCCTTGCTTTGATTCTCAGTTAGGTGGACTCAACTAAAAACACACATTTTTAAAAACAAATAATATGCAACAATTACAGTTTTAAAGTAACTTGGATGCATTATATGTTAACTATTCCTTTAGCTGAATTAGCAGAAGCACATTATCCTGAACAAATTCCCTAGTTAAATGGAGGCTCTCTTAGCTCTCTCCTACCAACTTTTTTTTGCGGAGACACCAGAACGTTTTCTGCATCAGGTATAACACCACAACTCATTTTAACAAATTACAAGATTCATGTCTTGTGTTTCTGTTAGGCTGGTGAACTCATTGCTAAACTTTACAAGAGTTACAGCATTAGTCATACATATCACAACTAGTTTTTTGTTTATTACTTTTTTATTAAAAACTTAATAGCTGTTTCAACAATCACTTTTGTTCAGGTTGCTAACACAGCTTAAATACTGCTGACAACTGTAAAATTCTGGAGTGAGAACAAAGCGAATCATCAATGGTAACAACCACTAGGAAAAAATCAAAGACAATCACATTTTCAGTAAACCTCACAGACAAACTTAAAACACGCAAAGAATGTACTTCCAAGAAAGCAGCAGAAATACTCTGGAGAAGTTGTGTTATTCCTCAAAGTCACAGCACAGAATCAAACTAAAGCTGAAAGCAGGCAAACTCAGTTTGCAATGTACCACCTTCTTTACCTACTGTACGTATACACTCATTTCAGTGCTCTCCCTAGCTACCTTGGCATCCCATCTGATGACACTTTTTCTATTACTGGACAGCTTTCAAAGCAGCTTCTATATTTTAAGACTCTGTTTCATGTAAAAGTGAAGTAGTCTTCCCATGAAAAGAAGTGTTTCCCCTCAAATTGCACAGTAGATATTTATCACACGCTACAGTTCCACTGGTTTGACTGAAGGATACTCAGTACCTTGCAGGAACAACATCTTTTTTCAAACAGGCACAGTCCAACAAAAAATAATAACGCTCAGCATTTCTATCACACTCAATGATAACAAAACATCACTCATTCTAACCAACTCTTTCTGTCTAAGCTCTGTTCTACCTTCTTCAATTTTCCCACATAAACAACATTCTGTATTGACACATACATTGACTGCAAGATGTGCTATCTCTTGTCATTTAGCTGGTCAGCACAAGATTAAATAAGGCGTGAAGAAAACACGAGAGGAAAGTCGACCAAGGCAGTACTTGTACTGCTAGGTCTGAATTGGGCAAGTCATAAAAAGAGTACGTGGAGAATATTGTATTAGAAAATAAGGTGAACAAAAGGGAAGAACTAAAGCAGCAGAAAATGGGAACGTAAACAGGAAGTAATTAAAGGTATTGGAGATGTCTCAGAAGGGAGAATGAAGAAGAAAGAAAGTAGCAGTGAAAAAGAAGCACCTAAGGACAGGTTTTTGTAAATGCTACTAATTAATAACAAAACACTTGAGAGAAAGAGGAGCAAAAAAGGTTTAAAAAGAAGAACAAAATGAAAAGTAGAACTCTTAGCTTCTTGTCTAGAAAGTCTCTCAGCAACACAATTCATCACACTGCTTTAATCCACCGCGTAAGGGTCCACGCTGGAGAGCAGCACGGCACCTTTCCGCACGAGCTTCCCCATGCCCTCTGAGTGCAGTTAGCACCACCAGTTACACAGCTCTTACCCAGCACATAGTATTTTCAAATACACTTTAAATACACATATGTGCATGTAAAACCAGTTCGTGCAAGTTTAACTGCTTAGAAGACAACTTTTTTCAAGCAATTCCCTGGCAGCTGTCAGTAATCTTTCCTCCACAATCCCATTTAACTTGTTCCATACAGAGTTATCCCTCTGACCTAGATCTTTACTTGGATGCAGAAGCAGTTGCTTTCATTTGGTGGTGTCTCAGTTTAGCAAAGTCATCCATCTTGTATTAGAAAGAGGACCTCCTATCACAAAGGAAAAAAACGACAGAGAGAAACTGTGGAATACAGGCACATGAAAATTTAGCTTCTAAATTCAATAAATTCATGCTCGTTCTGAAAGGACAAGCAAGATTAGCTTGGTTTTCTAGCTGTAGCAAAAAAAGGCGAGTAACCTTACTTTGATTACACTTGTGATACAAGCCCATAGGAACTCCGACTTTTCCATTTACTCATTGTTCTGCTTCGCATCTTCCTGATCTCACTCTGTGTTTTTATCCTGTTACTTTCTTCAAGGGTACCTTCCTTTTTCATTAAGTACTTTTTTCTTTCTTGTTTACCCATAAAGTATTTTAACTGCTGCATGACGTTGTTTGTGCTACAAGCCAACACAGACCCAGATAAAAGTCGAGAATTCTAGTAAAAAAGAGATCAGCCCCAACCAAACTAACGGGGCACCACCCACCTTGACTGGTTAAGTCCGTATTAAAAAGTTACTTGTAAACAAAGTCTGAATCCAAATACTGCAATAAAGTTCTGTCAGTGCCAAGGAGATCTCACACCCGCTCCTCTTCTCCAACTCTATTAAAAAAGCCATCACTGCCATGAGCAAACTGCTAAGGGACATAACGATTCCCACCCTCAGGGTACAGCTCATAGTTTCAGTACCACAGGTAAGGTCACTGGTGCGCCCTTCTGTTCCCAGGGGGCTGAGGACCCCGCAGACACAGCTCTGTGAACCTGCATTGAATCTTGAAGAATTATTAATACTTATGGAAATTAGAAGAAAATTTGTACTCTTGCCTTTAAGTTTAATTCACGTCGCTGCTCACAGATCTTGCAACAAATCATTGCTTTAAAAAGTGAGCATATCTTAGTTTAATGTATTAGTTTTTTGCATTTCCATCTCACAAACCTTCAAACAGTAGGGGCTGAACAACCTCTCAAATACACACAGAATTTTATCAGTAAAATGGATATTGCACTAAGGAAGCTTTTTCCTATAAAAAGAAATGACGAGGCTGTGACAATGTAAAGTGCTTTTAAGGCTACGTTGAAGACTTGGCAGTGGGCTGACTTTGTACCACTTAAAAACTACTTTGAACTGTATGCAAGCCCGAACTTATATTAGGCTACTTGTATCTTCAATGCATTTTGTGCAACAATTCACACATTGATACATTTAACTCTTAAGAAATTAATATGGAATGAACATGAATAAAAATGGTAAACATATACAAAGAAACATTCACACAGAGGAAAATAAACAGAAACAGAATTTTTTGGTGTAACAGTTTATGCAACCTGTTTCAATCATCCCTCTCTGAACTATGACAACACAGAACATCTTGTCCGAAACCGTACGTAATTTGGTGGGCTTTTTAACTCACCATGGAGCTGGTGATTCACCCACACACAACAATGCACTTTGCAGACATTTGTCAAATACTGCAATGCCCATACTAAGGCAGCACATCCCAGGAGCTGGCAGTCACGCTATCAGCAAGAATTTGGCTACAGAAACAGCAATGATTCATCATACATTCTAGAAGCACTGTCGAAACAGCAAAACAACACCCTGCTATTTTAATCCTTTAAAGGTAACAAGGTTCTAAAAAATCATAATTAAAAACATGTTTCCAAAATCAAGGTAAGAAGAAAAACCCACATAATTCTAATAATGTATTTGGAAATGCATCTTTATTCATTAGTGATAAGAATTAGAAACATTTTTTCCCTAGAGGCCAGAAAACAGTTGTTTAATACAAGTGCCAGCTGATTACTTACCTCTCTACGTCGTGATTTAAATGGTCACCGCTGCAGCACAAATGTTTCACAATAGGCAAACGAAAAAAAATCACGAGTAAGTACAGTTTAACTTAGGCTGTACTGAGTATGAAAAGCCCTTTGCAGTAATTTTTAAAGTAACCACCAAGACATCTACATGAATTCCCTTCTAGTGCAAACATAGGACTTCAAAATCCCCTTTGAGAGAAGGGCCAAAAGCAGCATCAGAGCATTTGTTTCAATGCAGGCACCATGCCTGTTATTGCCCCAGCACCGACCAGCAAGAACTGTGTCTCAGCTGACAGTACCTGAAGATCTGCAAATAAGGGTGCAGATTCTGTCAGAAGCTCTCAAGTGCTATTACTGATACCTCTGATGAGAGTGCTCTTATCTTTCTTCTGCAGAACGTTCAAGTTTAACCCAAATACAGGGAACTTTTGTTCCTGAAATTACAGGCATCTTTTCAGACTAATAATTTCTTTGCATAAATTACATGGCGATAGGCTGAAATGATCACTAAAACCCTTTCACTGTCACCTTGTCAAAGAAGTTAAAACACCTCCCCGGAGTTTAAGAGGCTCCTGGTAAGCATTCCAGCTGTGCTGCCCTTTGTCCGTTTGCACAAACGCCCACCACAAGCCCTTACCTTTTGGAAAACAACTTCATCCTGCTTCCTTTTCTTTTTGCCGCTTTTCCTGATCCTCTGATTTGCTCGAATCCATTTCGTGACCTGGAGTTCAAAAGCACAGTGCTTTTTTAGGGAGAGGATGCGACCTCATTGCAGCTACTCAGCGTTAAGAAGCAGCTATAAACAGACAAAACCAATTTTCCCATTGCTTCACTGAAGAGGAAAGGCACTTTTCCCATCTAGAGCGACATGGTCTGAGGTAATCTGCTTAGTTACCTGAGCATGGTCAGAGGGGGATGCTGTCCTTCATCCTCTCTGCTCTGCTAAAGCAAACTTACAGCTTTCAGCATAAGGGGCTTTGGTAGTTGGGATTTCTTTGCGTAAGGAGAACGTGTCTGGAGCCAGACTGGGCTGCCAAACGGAAAGTTATCACTGCCGCAGGCAGGAGTCCTGGGGAAAACCTCTGTGCTCTGCCCCCTGCACCTCATATTTAAGTCAGAGATTTATTTCCAGCCACCGACTCGAGCGCTGCCGCGGACTGCCCACACCAATTTCAGACGGTGGGGTTGTTATTGTTTAACAAAGCAGGTTCCCCCCCCACCAGTGCTTCTGGTCCTGACAGGACAGCAGTTGTTGTTGTAAAGCAAAAGCGGGTGGCGCGGAGAACAGGGGAGCGCGCAGGGCCCGGGGCAGCTCCCGACGGCGGGAGAAGGCGGGCAGGCGGGAGAAGGCAGGCTGGCNCGCGGCTCCCGGCGCTGTCCGTTGGCGTTACAGCGCGCTCCGGGCACCGACGGGCGGCACCGCGCAGCGGCCCCCGCGGAGCTGCCCGAGCCCGAGCCCGACCCGCCCCGCGGAGACCCGCGCTGTTCTGCGCGAGATCCCAGCAGGTGCTCGCCTTTAGGCACGGAGCTCCACAGACGCTCCTGAGCTCTCTGGGCAGGACATGCACTCCTCCATAAGGGGAAACACCCAAGCCATGTCAGCGTGGAAAATCTGAGTACTGGAAATCCTCGAGTCAGGATTTCTTTTCAGTGCTTTTGTTGCATTTAAAACAAGGCCAAAAGAAAAGGTAGACAGGGTCACACCTGGTGTAGTTGAGCTATTTTCAGTATTTCTAAACTAATTTATGCTCTGTGCTGTATGTGACAATTCCCTAAAAGCTTCAAAAGAAAATCCATGTAAGAAGGAAGGCTCACTGCAGCGTGTGAGCTCTCCCACATATGGAATCAGAGGGACTTTGCAAACAGAGCTTAGTAAATAAAGGTAGGTCCAATTACTGCTGGCTAAATCTTGACAGTATCCCTTTAACTTTACAACAAAAACAAAAACAAAAAAACCCTCCCGTTCTTTTTGTTTTACTGCCACGACATCCTTCTTGTGAGATCAAAAGCTATAGATCAAAGCCAAGATCAAACTCGGCGCTTTAAATAGACGCAACTTCGCCATGAACTCCTATACAAAGAAGAACTTTATTTATTAAATAGAGAGATCATAGTAGAAAACCTTATTATAGATTTTTATTTTAAGGTCTTAAGTCCTCTTAAGACCAGTATCAACAACGTCCTTTTGTTTTGTAAAACAACAGATTTTCTTCTAACTGCAGTTCTGAAAAGCTGCTGCAGTCGGCTCTGGAACTGAGCATCTGAATGACAGAAGAATGACGGAGCGCAGTTCAAAGAAAACGAACATGAACAAAAAATGTTGCTGGCAAACACAGATTAGTGCAGCTACCTGAAAACAATGTTCCTTTGCATCATTTAACAGATTAGATCATGCGTTCCCACAGAAGACGTTATGGGAAGGACGGGGTCATAGAAACAATGAGACGAATTTTCCCGAAATACTTTGAAGAATCACACTTCTTCTCCTGTCAAGCATCTGGAGAAAACTGGGGGAAACAGTTAGAGGAGACACTGATCCTCAGGCTTGCAGGGCCTGAACTGACCTGGGATGAAAACCCCTGAACAAACGAGCAGAAGGTGTGTTAAAACTCAGAAGGAGCTCCTGTGTTCCCGTTGGTGGCTGCAGAGCAGTGAAGGAAGCCCAACAGGCGTGGTTACTGACCTTTTGTAAAGGTAACACACCCCACGGAGCAGCACCCCGGCTTCCCTGGTGCTGGCTGCTGTGCACACCCTAACTTGGACGCTTGTCCCCTGTCAGAGGACTGCAGTGCTGCTGAAGGTGAGAGCTGACGTGCCCACCCAGACAGACTGCAGAGGAAAGAAGGCGGTGGGGGAGCAGGGTGGGCCTAATGAGCTGCGGGCACAGCACGCAGTGCTGTCAGCTGTTAACTCTGCTTACTGATGCCTCAGTGAGATTCAGCTCATGACCAGAGTAGGAGAATTTGCTTGGAAAAAGGGAGAGGGAGAATGGAAAGAGATGAAAGGAAGGAGAGGAAAGAGAAGAGAAAGGGGGACAGAAAAGACGATTTTAGGAACATTTGGTCTCTACAGTATTCTTTCATATCCCAAAAGGAAAGTGCTTATGCTAGAAAAAAGGGCAATGGAACACCCAACCTAAAGGGACAGTGACCGCCTCATGCTTCACCAACAGTCCTCTTTGTTGTCCACGTGACAATGACCTGTCACTTTTGAAGCCCCTCACGACTGAAATTAAGGGATTAAGTCCATCCTGTTTGTCTTTCTTTAGTTGGGCAGGCTTTCAGCGATTGGGAATGGAGCTGTCCTTTGTAACACTTAGACCGGAAGCAGGCATTTTTCCATCTCAAAGTGTGCTAGGATCCTTCACTCTTGCAGCAGGATTAAATATAACTGGATTTTGAACTATGGGGGAGGAGGCAGCACTTTCCACTAAATGGGTGAAGACAGGCCCAGTATCCTAGTCCGTAGCATAGGCAGTGATTTACACATCAGCTATTCTTCAAGTCAGACCAGATCCTAAGCATAGAATGAACTTTCAGAGTTGTACATAGTCTAGAAAACAATAGGATATTTATGCAACATGCAACTGTTTCATTTTCAGTTGAAACACAACATATTTTATATTGTTAAGGCTATAATGGCTACTAATGATATTTTATGAATCAACAAAAAGTTATAATCACACACATTCCCTTTGCCTAAGTTATTTATAACCCTAGCTGGTCTGTGCTGCTCTAATGCTAAAGCATTCCATATTGATAAACCAAGGACATCTTATCTACGGTGGACACTGAATCAGTGCCATTTTGTTGGCTTGCAGCAGCCCTCAAATACTGGAAAGCAAAACAAAAAAAAAACTGAAAAGGGAGTAATAAATGTATTTACTGTAAATGAATTTCAGAAGAGCTTCTGCAAGGCAGAGGAAATTAATAACTAATGCAGCTGAGTCATACTTTCCAGCATCTATTTTCTAGAGTTTCAATTTTCCTCTCAGTTACTGAATTTTACACCACACGTACACACTCAGATCTGTGTGGAGATAAGCAAAATCACGCAAAAGTCTAAAGGTTTTAACACCATGTCATGTCTTCTCATAGAGGATCTACTTATGCTCACCAGCCTACGGGTTACAATGTTGTACCATTCTCTGTCTTCCCGTGTAACACAAAACAATCTTAGTTCTGTTCTATGGAACTTGAATGATGCCAACTACTTTTTCAGGACGGTGTCATCACCATCACCGAAGAACATTTTAAAAGAACTATGATAAAATGAAAGGCATATTAGTGCTTTCCTACCATGCAGGCTTACAGCAAAACCATGAGAGAACATTTGTTGAAGTTGGCAGGTTAACCTGCTTGGAAACTGAGAATAAGGCGTGCCCTCAGAACAGAGTGTGTCACCTGAAAGCTGCTCAGTGGAAGAGACCTGGTTTCCAGTCCTTTGTAAAAAGGTTCAGAAAATGAAAATATAAAAAAGAATTGTAGCTTGCAGCTCACAAGATGATTAATAATGGCTTGAAACATTTGGTTGTATTCCCCAAGGGCAAAAAATTCAAGGGTTTTAAGACGCTGCTGTTAGCAGAATTTGGCAGCGGCATTAGGCTTCAGCTGAAATCGACGAGGTGGCTGGTCCATCCACATTGCAACCTGTACCTCCAAGAGGCAGTATATCAACAGCTCATGAAAATTACTGAAAAAGAAATCCAGTCCAAAATACGCTCCTGTAAGAACAGCAAGGCCTCCAGCTGACTGTCTGCAGTTTTCATGGGGAAAACTTTATTCAAGGAAGTGGGAAATCAAGTTGTTCTGATGTTACTTGTATGTTAGGAAAGATGGTTATTTGTGTTCCTGCCATAAATCCAAATGCTCTAGAATTCCTCCAGAAGTCTCTGTGGTGGTGTAAATGCACTCTTTTCAGATCACATGCTATTTCTAACAATTTTAAGTGAAACAAGCCTACAGAGACATTATGTTAAAGTCAGATGTCCTCTTCCTGAAAATACATGTACCTTTGAGAGATAAAAACCTGTTGAAACAATAACTTTGAAGATGTACTTTCAGTACACTGCAACATGACTTTCAAATACTGTGGCAAGGGATACTGCAAATGCAGCCTTCATATCCCCACTAGCAACGCTCCCATGGGGGAGAGAGTTCCCAGTTAAAGATGAAACCCTGCCAACACCTATTTAGCCCAATATCAGAATCCTAATCTGATAAAGAAAGTATCTCTGACCTTTAATTAACATTCTTGCTACTTATTACTAAATAATAGTATGAAACACATACAATGACATACAATTTATATATCATATAAATAATAATATATACTGATAGGTAGGCAGTGGATAGTTGCTGGCTGGCTAAAATACATAGGAATTCAGAAGTCCTTTGTATCTATTTATTATTGCTGAAGTTGTTTTCCTTTTTTAACTGAAATTACAGAAAAAAACCTACAAAACCAAAGGAAAACATGCTTGAACACAGATACTGCACCACTCGTGATAGGTAGTGTTTTCCTTGCTCCTCCAGTGTAATGAGACCCAGAGAAAATGAGGCTGGCTGTGTTTCTTGTTTAAGAGATAAAGTACATCTTTCAGAAGTACTGACCTCTGAGTCTTACTGATCTCTTGAAGCAATCAAAAACCCTTTCATCAGCTCCAGAGAAGAAACATATTCAAGGCAGAAGTCCATTAACTCTCTGTTAAACCATACGCTAAGGATAATGAACATTAGCTGAATGATAACCTTTACTGCTGGTTTTTATATTGACCAATAGCTTTGTCAGCCAATAGACCTTTCAAAACTGTCTTTCCCAAGACATCTTCATTTTGGCACTTAAATTTCACTGTGAGCCTAGAAGAGAGTAGGCAGAATATCTAAATCATTCTAGAAAAGGATTCCCTTCTGCATTAGGTTTATGTGCTAAGGATTTGGTAGCAGGGGTGGCCTCTGTGAGCAGAGCCCTGCTGTTGCTGCACGTCAGATCAGAGCCAGCTCCAGCTGCTCCAAAAGGGACCCGCCACTGCCAGAGCTGAAGGACCCATGCTGGAGCAGTTCTTGAAGGGCTGCATGTTCTCCATAATTAAACAGAAGGTGATTATCATCTGTATCTTCAGGACCAGAAAACCTTGCTACATGATAAGGGGATGAGCAGCAATGTCAGTGACCTTGACACTGCTCATACCGCCTCTTGTGGAGGACAGCAAGGTGTAACACAGATCTGTTACGATCTGCTGTCTAGAAGTATTTCAGTAGTTCAGTCTTTTTGCAGAATGTGTGAGAAAAGCATTGGGCTCAAGAGCAAGAGCTTCGGTCTCTCCACCTCCAGCCAGCTGGGAGTGCAGTGGAAGGCTCTGAACCCCCAGGAGCACTTTGATTTTCTGACTAGACTGCTGCAGGAATCCATTGGTCATAATTGCATTGGCCAGCATTACTGAGGGCTGCATGGACTTCAAGTACACAGCTTGTGTTTACACACATGCATGAGATACACCTTCCCTACATGTTCATTCCTTCCATGCACAAGCATGTCTTTCTAAAAGTACAGAAGGCAGGGCAGTTTTTCAGGCAGTGAAATGTGTGTTTCTTTCAAAAGCCGTAGGCTGCTGCGGAGGAAAGGTGGCAACTTATCTCTGTCACATACGATTTTTACCTCAGCTTCATGGCCAACTCTCCGTTCTCCTGCACTAAAAATATCTCAGATATTATTTCCTAAAATAGCATTTGACTCTCATTATTTCATATCCTGTGCCCCATTCACTAAAACTACTTATAATGGCCTCCAAATATGAGAGATTGCAGCCATTTAGAGGCCTACTCTTTCCTAAACAGCACAGAAAATCTGTTTTCTTACACGGTATCACAAAGAAGTATTTTAAGCCTCTATGAATTTACCACTGGGTAAAATTTAATTGGTTGCTAACTTCTTTTCTTAGGATGTTTTTTACAAGCCATGGATTAAAATCAATGTTTATTGCAGCGCAAGCCCAGCGGTGTTCGTATTTGGCAAGTCTCTGTTCAACATCCCGGTGTAAAAAAGGACCTGTCCTCCCTCCTCCTGCTGTGTTTCCACCCCCTGCATATGTAGGTGGGAGAGTGGGAGCTTGGGAATGTGAACTTGATCCAGCATTGATCGGCCAGGCAGCAAACCCTTATTGTTCTGGAGATACCAAACATAACTCCTTTCTAGTAGGGATAAGCTCAGTCATTCTGCACATAACACAGCTTTTGTGTTCAGCAATGCAAACAGAAAAATGGAAGCAGGATGACTGCTGGAGATTTGTTAAACCTATAAGAGATTCTGATGAACAAACGTGTGGAATGCAGTCCACTTTTATTTTAGAAATGGAACATTATTTCAAATGCACTTCAGCTTTCTGAACAAGCTATTGTTCGTTTGGATTTACCATACTGCTACTACCAGTGTACCTCTGAGCCAGACACATATAACGTCCACATATAATTCCTTCAGGTAGCATGAAGGAAAACAGAAAGATGTTTGTGAGAATCTGACTTCTGACTGGAGAGGTAAGCCAATGTTAGCAGGTCTTTAAGCTAGGTGCAGTGAAGTATTCTCCTCAGCCTCGTGCATTCCAGCTGAGAATCTCAAAACACACTTTTTTCTGAATTGTTCAATTAATGGCTAAACTACAGTTCCTAAAATTATGTTTTAAACATCACTTTAATAAATTAGAACAAAGGAGATACTGAAATGGACAATATTTTCAAATCCAACATTTAAAAATGAACTTCTACATTCAAGTTACTGAGCGCTATGTAAGTGCCAAACTTGAGGAAGCCTGCTTTCCAATTTTAGAATGGGATCACACAACAATTCATAAAAATGCTATTTTGATCATGAGCATCTGTGTTTTACTTCTACAATCAGAATAACATGCAATGCTGAAGAAACTTACCAAAACTGTAAGAATATTCTGAGCTATGCCTGAATTTGAAGCATATGTCTAAAATGTTTTGTATCATTTTATATGTGCAATTTTCTTGAGATTTTGAACTATCCAACAAACAAAAATATATTATTGTTGGGCCTTGTTTAGCAATATTTTAAGTACAATTTATAGGAACAGCTAAGTAAATTGCAATGCCATGTTATGACAATAACATTCCTTAGATTTAAATAATAATAAACCATAAGGCCTATTTCAGTAGTTTGCCACAAACAAAATATGAAATTTTCCACTTTCCACTTGTCTATATAGAAAGACTTGCAGATGAATGATCTTTATCTAAAATAGCTTTCAAAGAGTTGGCAGCGTAGAAAGTCTTTTTGTGCAATCTGTCTTTGTTTCTCTTTGTTATTCACCTGACAATTATGCACATTACAGTACTATACAGTGTTTTCTGAAATCCCATCTTCTAAGAAAATGAGATGCAAAGTTGACAGTAAAGCTAATTTTTTGCTCATTTTTGAAGAAACACAGCATTAATGATTCATTTTCAATAAGTTTTTCTTATAGTCTTTTTATTGTTAGGGAGCCCATCCATAATTTATTTATATAGCAGTTATTCTTTTTTCAGGTTACTTCTCAAATATCAGCTCAGTTATATTCTCTGGAATGGTGTGAGTGCATACACAAAAAGGTTCTATGTTCAGATAATAAAATCAAAGATAATATGAGTAGAAAACTTCGGTATTTAGGCAACAGCATATTATCATTGTGACTAATATTTATTACCAACTTTAAAACACTAACAGGTTATTAAATGAGTGAAAATAATTCCTCTTCATATCCCTTTTCCAGTTTTTCCCCCAAATTACAAGCTGTAGTGAGATTTTCCTACTTAGCATGTCATTCTTGCTGCCAGTGCCTACAAATTTACTGCATCTCAACAAACGCTACGCATGTCACTTGTTTACTGTCTGTGTTGTCATCCACTCATATGCCGTTACTACACACATCCAGACAGAGAAATTGCAAAACAAGGCATGACTAGAAATACCAAGCATTAAGTTATGCAAGCCTTAAATTACACTCCGATCCAATAAGCAATTCCTCTTCTGAAAATTTTTCTAGTACCATCTGTAAAACTTGATTAAACAATTGCTAAAGATAATTCAGAAGCATAAGAGTGTTCTTTAAAAAACTGCCTGAATTTGTTTGGTTTGTTAATAATTGACTATAACTGCTAAACTGCATTCTCTTACAGAGCTATCCCTTCATCTGTCATTTTCTCTTAGCAAAAGGAAACAGGAATCCTGTCAAGCTTATAACTGGGGTGAAAACCAGGATCCTTCTCAGTAACGAACTGCTTGATTAGAAATCATATTAAGTACTTGAGCTGCTGCTATAACATCCCCTAAAATCTAAGAAATCACAGAAATATATTACCAACATTGATTTAGAACAATTCACAAACTAAATTTTAGTTCATTTTTTAAAAAGTTTTGTGTAGTTCTGCTATGAGTTTCCTTTAGTTACACAATCTGTTTCCTCAAGCAGAACAATCCAAGAGCCAGCTACATATACACAAAACCAGAAATGCTATGAATAAATGAATATCCACCACTGGAGGAATTCTTTGACTATGTATTTCCAGAAGTATAGTTGGTTTATGAGTAACATTAATAGGTAGAGTTTAAGCTACTTCTTGACCATAGTAACAACAACAGCGACAAAAAAAACCAAACAGATCAGACAGGAAAAAAAGTATTTTTAAATGTTAACATTGTTAGTACTGTAAGAGGAGGCTGTCTTCCAATGTTCATTCAGAGTCAGAAATCATGAGAGCAGTGTTCTCCTGATGGTCTCGATAAGCTGCGCAAACTCTGAAATACCTGTTGGCAGTGCCTACTATAATCTGGAAATTCTGCTTAAGGTGGAACAGGGGAAAATAATTAAGTTTTAACAGATGGATGAAGTAGCAATTTGAGTAAATTTGAAGAAAATCATTTTCATAACACAAGGTACCAAATCAAACACACATTCAAGGAACACTCAAGATAGATAGCAAGCTTCCCAGTGAATAAGAGCAAGATATGTAACAATGCAGCTTCACAGAGGCAAAAGAAAAGGTGGTAAAACTACAATGAGTTAGAAAAGTACTTCTTAGAGTTTATGAGATGCAGAAACTACCCGGTCCTTATTCATCTGTTATTCAATTAAAATGCCCAACAATTTAAAATGGGATAAATATTTTATTTTTATAAAGATGAACTACCTAGGATAGAATAAGAAATTAACATAAAAGTAAATGGACAATATAAAACAAGGACAAATCTGTGCAGAATAGAAGAAAATCTTCCTCGACAAGCATACAGTCTTTTAGTTTTAAACTCTGATTAAACTAGGGCAAACTCATTACACAAACTGAAAGACACAACAGAAACTATACTTCAGAGAACAAATCATCAGCAGTAGGGATAAAGTGGACTTAAGTGAGTTCATAGGTGTTTTCCTGCTCTAAATGGTGTTTTCTTTCTTCTGATTCTACTGCTTGCCAGCTTAACTCATTGACTAAAGTTAGTGGTGTTAAGTCATAACTAGCCTTCCGCGTGATGAAAAGATTCTATAATCTTCCAGTGAGTCACTTCTGAGACAGAACTACATGCTGGAGGGCTGCTGATACTTGATTTGATAAACAGTATTTTCAACAGCACGCTTCACCTTCCCACAATGTGTTCCCAGAAATAATCCCCCTGAAAGCCTGTATTTCAGAAATGCTTGCTATCCATCTCTTACGATCCTTGTTGTTTTGTGTGTGAGAAAACATTACTGCACAGCAAGCTTCAAGAGAACCACTGTGCACTCTCCCATTTACAAAAAAGATTGGTGAGGCATTACCACGCACCCTCTTTTTGTAAGATTAACTTTTAACACTTCAGAAAATACAGTAGCTGCAAGTGTAACTTGGCATGCATTATTCTTTTTTTCATGGCAACAGGACAAATTCTGTTTTTATTTATCAGTATGACTCCCTTAACTTACTTTGAGTTACTCTTGATTAGTACTAGCATCTACAAGAGCCTGGAAACTGGCTCAATATTTAGAAAAGAGAAAATGCCTTTTCCAAGAGTGTAATGGCAACACAGATTAACAAATATTGAAGTTTTGCTAACTGTAAGATACAAGTATAAAGGAGTTCTTATGTGTGTGTATATGTAATTATATACGTATACATATTGTTCCCTGGACAAAATTGGAGGCAGGGTTATGGATGGCAAATGATACACAGCACAGGCAAAGGAGTGTATGATCTTCTGTGAGACATATGACTGTAAGTAGTACAAAATGCTAATTTCTCTACTAGAAGGAAGACATTAAGTAATATTTCTTCAGCAGTGTGAGAGGAGTGGAAAGTATTTACTCTCAGCATTTACACAAGTCCCTGTTAATGTTCTCAAGCTAGACACTGTCATGAAGATGGTGAACTGAGGGAAAGGCTAAGAACTCTGTCTTTAAGTAAGCACGTTGTTATCAAATTTTACAGAGTACTGGCTATGTATGACTGCTAGATTTTGATATAACCATGGAAGAAAACTTAAAAACACTTTGGTAGATAATGCTGTAAATGAGCTGGGAGTGGTGATTTTTCTCTGTATTCAATTGCTGACGTGAATTTCCTGAGCAAAACCCACCCAAACATAAAAAGTAAAGACACCATGGAAACAAACAAGGACACTACAAAACAAAAAACCTCACATATGGGAAAGATACAAAAGGAAATATGTTCTGATCTAATTTTCAGAATGGGCAGTATGATGCATATTTCCCAATCCCATTACATAACATAATATCTTCAGTAAGGAAGTTTCCATTCCAAATTTAGTGAAGTCTTAGATATTATTTGCAAATTAAGAGACATTTTAACTAGCATGCTACAAGACTCTGTAGTGTAGTCAGCAGGGTGATAAGCAGAAAGATTTCAAATCCTGTGTATGGCAGTGGACATTGCTGCTCTACTTTTGGAACATCTTTGGAGCAGAAATTCACTAACTGCTTTTCTGTGGCTCCATCACCCAAGAAAGGGAGTCAACTGCAAAGAATACTGTGTACCTCATAAAGTTCCCACTGCTTGGCTGGCTGACCATATCACAAGAACAGGCAGAAAGCTTCCTCTACAGACACTCTTGTTCTCTCACCTGGCAACTGATTTATAGAAGAGCATGAATCAGCTCTGTGGTGTTCCTGGGCTGCTACTCATAATGCATGTAATTCACCTGGATGTAAGAAAGTGGTTTATGTGCCTATGCAAGCCCTAATCTATCAGGGCTTGGAAGACAGCTAAGAAAATGTTTTGCTGAATAAAACCACAATTTCAATACTTTTTAAAGTGTTTTCTCCTTTACATCAGATTTATAGTTTTCTAGTCAGTAAATACAGTCATATTTAGATTACAGATACAAATGTATTGAGAGCTATGCAGTCTTGATTCCAGGAATAAGGCCTCTCCAATTAATAAAGTACTAAGTGAACAAGGTTTTGTATTCAATGAATGACAGCTCCATTTATTTCAATAAAACAGAAATCAGTTCTTGCAAGAGCCTGAGAAGTGCTGAAGGCAACATGAGTAAGTCATCAAAGAGTTTATTGATGGAAAAGAGAGAGGGGAGAGGTGAGTATGCTGATTCTCAAAAGAACAGAAAACTAGATGAGCAACCACTTCAGTTGTTTTTACAGAACAGCCAAACTACCAGGGAAATCTCTTTGGTCTTTAATGAAAATTTACAATGATTTATATGCTCCCCTGCATGTGGCAGTGTTTTTGCTGTATATTTTGCTTACACACCTAATAGACACTCACAGGATATTATGAAGCTACTTGCTAGTCATTCTATACAGCTTACAGTACATGCTCAAGTAAACAGATAGTTCACAGTAGACAAAGTTATTTTCAATTTTTAAGTCACTCCTACCCTCCTTATTTGTGATTCTAGAGTGGATTGTGGAAACTAGTAAGGCACATTCTCAGAGAGATCATTATAAGTAAAATGCCAGAAAAATCTTTTATTTCAAAAAGCCAATCCAGCATCTTACAACTACGGTTGTGTAACATTTGTTTCTCTGCAGTACTGGAAGCAGCTGTTCTACAACCTATTGCATTTTCTATCTATTTTCTTGATCAAGATATACTATTAAAATTGAGGTCCTTTTCCAAGAAATGACTGAACATCAAGATGCATGATGTTTCTTACTGTCCCTTCCCTTGCACCCTTCTTATTAAAGCTAATTTTCTCTTCAATAGTTTTACAGCAGAAAAGCAAACACAACCTTGATTTTATAGTATCTTCAAATATTAGTCTTCAAACACTGATCTCAGGACAAAACCTCCCAGAAAACCTTCTGCAGCATACAGAGAACAATGGACACCCACTACACCTCTAAAGGGAAAAGCTCAACCACAGTGTTTGAGTTCAGCTCAGGTTCACAGATTTTGACAATTCTATTTTGACAATTCTGCCCGCTAATCTGCTCACTCCTCAGAGCCTCAGTCATGCTGCCAACAGTTCACTTCTGCACATACAAACCAGGACTTATAATTCTAACTCTTAAAAATGCTAATGCAAAGTGGAAACAAACGCAAGCATTTGTTAAGCTAAATTCCAAGCAATCTAACCACTCGGAAGTTGAGCAACAACTGTTACCATAGAAAACTTCCTAAAAACAATTTTTTACCAAATATGTTTCTACAGGGATACCTTTCTTCAGCTGACCCAATTTATGGAAAAAAATCCATTTACAAAGCCTTCAAATAGCACCATGCATTTTCAGTTCACATAATTTATAGCATTAATATGTTAAATATGTTAATATTAACAATTATTATTGTTAACATATTAACATAATAATAATATTAACATATTAATAATATGTTAATATGTTAAGTGTTAATATTAAAAGCAGAAAATAATGCTTGGTCTCAACTGCAACAGAGCTGGAACACCAAAGAAATGCGAGAGATTGATGCAGGAGATTCACAATCAAACCACAATATTCACGAAGTATCAAAGTACAAGTAATTTAACACTTAGTGAAGTCAGTGCTGTCAGCTTGGCTGTCCGTACACTGACTGAACAATGCTCCTTACATTTAGCAGCCCACCCCACACTGCCGAGCTATCATGGCAGCAGCCTGGCCTGGCCAGGCTGCAGTCGTGCACTCATCGCTTAGCAACAACCAAATATCTGTGTGCTATTTAATACTATCTGAGCTGAACCCAGGACAAGGGGAGGGCACAGTGCCTTGCTAACTCAAGTTATGCAAATAATTTTATGCATTTTGATACAATGACTAAACACAGTCCTGTGAATTGTGAAAAATATGCAGCCTTGCTTTCCATTTTGATAGAGGAATTTGAGAATTGGTTTTAATTTTGCTGAAAAAATCATCAATTTTTTTGTATACTTGTGACTCCGTTTTCGATAAAGAGAAATGCCATACCTGTAAGTTTTCACATGGAATGGATAGAGTTGCAGTCAGGCATTCAACTCAAAGAAAAATTTCATCATCTCTCTTTACTAGACTTCTGTAAGACCTCTCTTACCAAAGAAACATATCCCTCACTTCACAATCGTGCCTTATTCACATCATTGCTTTTTGGCAGTATGTCCATTTGTGAACAGCTGTTTTCAAAAGTGAAGCACAGGAGAATTTCATCAAAAATCTCTGACAAACTCCTTGAGAACTCACTGAGAATTGCAACCACTTTCACGGAACCAGACTGATGCATTAGTTTCACAAAAACAAGCTCAAATATCTCACTAGTTCTATGGTTTTGTTGCTTTTTTATGTATGTTTTAATAAATAAATATATATATCTCTCTAAAAGTTTGGTTAGCTATATACATTGACTATGCTAAATATTTTATATGCAGCCCAAGACAATTCCTATTCACTCAATGCGACCCAGGCACGACAAAAGGTTGGATACCCATACCATAAAGCATACTTCCAAGTGACTTGAATATTAAGCACTATGATAAATTCTGTAATATTTGCCCTTTGACAGGTTGAGATGATGGCAGAAGCAAAACCTTGCAACCTATAAAAACTAACAGTGTGTGAACTGTGTATAAAGATGTGGAAAGCAGGCATCATCAAAATTATTTATTTAAAAATAATGTATTATATAATGTGAAATGCAAATCCCCAGAAGGAACAGGGAACAAGTATTCCATATTTACCTTTGGTATTCCAGAAGTGTCAAGCCAGTTCTGGAAGATACTTTCAACAGTTAACCCAGACCTTAAAAAAAAAAAAAAGAAAGAAAGTTAGAGAACACATACAAAGCCAAGAATTTTTCACATGACAATTAATCATGTAGAAGCTGAGCAAAACTCTAAAACTCTGAATTCCCAGTACTGGATGTAATGCAGTAGTAGTACATTTTTAATTAATAATACCATCAGAGGTGATATGAGTAAATTAAAGAAAGATCAGATTTTTTTTGTGTGTTTAAACAAAAGATAAATTCAGAAATTATGACTAGAGACAGAGAAAGCATAAGATGGTAAACTGCAGTTATGAAACATAAATTATGAACAGGTGCTCTAATTTTGAGTGGATTTTTGTTTCTTCTACTGCAACTCTCCCCCCTCATAGGACAAGTAAATGTAGCTGGAGAAATTCAAAATAATATATTGTAAATACAAAATACCGAAGAAGATGAAACAAAACAAAAACTTCCTTAAACTTATAGATGTTAAAAGGTCCTGGTGAATTTTAATCCTCAGAGTTACTAAGTGGCTAAGATATTTTAGTTTAAGTTTAATCTCTTCTGCACTTTCCTTATATGCTGGTAACATTCACAGTGAAGTCTGGAATCATCTGGAACCTCATCTACTATGAAAGGAAATAGTTTGTCATGACCAAGCTATATGGGACTAAAATAACCACACACATAATTATTTGCACATTCAGAAATAATATTTCCTCTTTTGCTTTTGTAAGCAACTTCTGCTGAATTTACTTCAGCCTAGGCTGAAGACTTCCAAACTTACAGAGAAGCCAATTAAAAAAAATTACACTGTTCATGCAGTATGCCTATACTGAAAAATAATACTTGAGTAAGCTCTCTATGAATGTAAACGTTCTGAGGAGAAGAACAGACATGCATAGTCCTGTGCATGGCCTAAGTAAGCTTTCATATGAGTGTAAATATTCTGAGAAGCAGAATCAATGTGCACAGTTCTGTGCATGGTAATGTCTTGGCAAGACTCATTCCAGCACTTGCAGCTACCTTCATGTGTAGACCCATAACCAACAAAAAACCCAGGAAAAGAACATCCATCTTGAAGTTCTAAAGCAAAAAGGCAAGCATCTCAACAGAGTTTTTAATTGAATTACATGACCCAAACCCTGACAAAGCTCTGCTCAAAATTATGACCCTAAAGGAAATTTATTTATGGACTGTATCAGTGACTATGAAGGATTTGGAATTAATCCATCAATCATTTTCACTGAGTGATTTTAGAACACCCTTAAATATTAACTTTTGCTATGCCAGTGGGAGGCAGATCAATCATGGTTATGCCTGACATGCAAACAGGAAAACTAATGCTTAGAGAGCTTATGAAGTCTAAAAAGCAGTCAACCAATATGTTAATAGATGACACAGTCAACACAGTGATAGGATAAAAATTTCTGTGTGCTTACTGCTCATAGTAATTACTTCTTTTTTTTCTTAAACTTAGAGTGAGAAATGTTGGATGGCCAATGACTCGGTTAGTTTCATTTGGAGTGACCAAAGATTCAAATTATTGATATTAACATGTATAACACCAGCACTTTTCCAGACACAGGTTATATCCTGACTTAGACATTCTTAGCTTTGTTAAATCCAAGATGAGAAATTTACTTTCTATCTCTCAACAGAACTGTGTTATATTCCTTTGAGGTAGAACTAACAGCTACAATGTCTATTCCATACCATCATGTTGTTAGATCTGCCGTCTCTACTCAGTGATATTCTGAAGGAAGTCTCATTAAAATGAGCAGGTCTACTTAAGAGAATAAAATTCTACCAATTTGAATTATAGGCAGGAGTATCTAATTGAAATTGAGAGTGAGCTGGCTACTTTTTGAGTAATTGTTCAACAGTACCTGCAAAAAATAAGCAATCTGATCTTAACAAGCTTGTCCAAAATAACCAGGAATTTTGTAACAAAGGCAAAAATCAATCACCAAGTGCCTTAAACATAAAAAACTTATGCTTACAAATGCTGTCCTATGTCGTCCAGGTAAGATATGCTTGTATACACAGGATACAGCATCACACTAAGAATTGTAAGAAGCTACAGATTGAAGTAAAAGATCATAGAATCACAGAATGGCTTGGGTTGGAAAGGACCTTAAACATCACCTCATTCCAACCCCTCTGCGATGGGCAGGGTTGGAATTAGTCATGTTCTGGTCACAATGACAAAAACATCACCTACACATGCTTTCAGTCTCTCTTCTTTTAACAGTTTTCTTCACTTTTTGATCAGTCGTGTGTTATGGTGGTGGCCAAAGAGGCTTAATTTGGAAACATAACTGGTCTATTTACTGCTAGTAATGTATTTTGACAGTTTATGCAATTTAATGTCCCAGCCTTTCTTCCAGTCTCTTTACAAGAGATGCCATTATCAGTCTGGCTAAGGTGACTTAAAAATTCCCAGAAGGAAGAATAATTCCCAAAGAGAAAAAGAAATCTTCCTAATCACTAAATCTGAAATGTCAGAATATCTCTTGCAACATTAGAAGATGGCAGACTGTCGTAGTCCAAAAAATAAAAAATAAAAATCCCTCATATCATATGATTCAAATAATCACAGCATTCAAGCAGAAGCATTTTTACATGGGTGAGGATTATGAATTTTCAGGAAGTTACCATTCTCTATGTCTGATCACTGTGGAAATTGATTTTACACAGATAACTGAATAGAGATGTCATGCTTGTAATGGGGCGGTGTTCTACACTCAAGTGAATTACTTATTCCTAGATTCAGTCTGCTTTTAATAGTAACTTGGTTTTTGTGCAAATTTAGAACATTTAAATGCTAGATCCTTCAGGCTATCACAGAATCACAGAATTGTAGGGGTTGGAAGGGACCTCGAGAGATTGTCGAGTCCAACCCCCCTGCCAGAGCAGGTTCCCTACAGCAGGTTGCACAGGTAGGCGTCCAGGCGGGTCTTGAATATCTCCAAGGAAGGAGACTCCACAACCTCCCTGGGCAGCCTGTGCCAGTGCTCCGTCACCCGCACTGTGAAGAAGTTCTTCCGCGTGTTGGTGCGGAACTTCCTGTGCTCCAGCTTAAGGCCGTTGCCCCTTGTCCTGTCCCCACTGACCACTGAAAAGAGATTCCCCACCTCCATTTGCCTCCCGCAACTAAGATACTTATAAACATGGATCAGGTCCCCTCTCAGCCTTCTTTTCTCAAGGCTGAACAGTCCCAGATTACTGAGCCTCTCCTCAGAAGGGAGATGCTCCACGCCCTTAGTCATCTATAATTATTTTTACCTTCATGCAATATTCTAAAACTTGGTGTCTAATCTAAGTTAGTTAGCTGAAGGGAATGGAGAGAAAAAGAAGTATTTCCAAACAGCTGGTCAATTCACTTTCCTTGGGATGACCTTTTTTCTTGAGTGCTTCTTACTGCAGAATGCACACACAGGACTTAAAAGCAGCTTAAAATCAGGCGCCCAAATTTTATATACTCATAGGGAGATCCAATGGATCATACCATTTATTCTGTCTCAAGCAGCACAACCAGAATAACCTTTTTTTTTTTTTGGTTATTTCATGAATTAAAACCAACACAGATTTATGTTCTGGTGCTGAACTAGAGCTAGCAGCTACAGAAAAATACTTTTACTTCTGCATTGAATTTGTTTTACCTAGAGATAAGAAACACATCTTCACATTGCCAGTTTATCCATCTTTTTCAGAGCCCAGGCAAAATTTAAAATGGAAGATTTCCTCAGAGAAAAAAAAAATGTATGAAATGATAACACTGCACATGCTATGTAGTGCCTTTGTTTACTATACCTTCTGTTTTTTTTTAAGCCAACAACAACTCAATTCAAAACACTGGCTTTGAAATGAGCTTATGAAACTGAAAAGAACTACGCAGTCCTGCCACCATACTAATCCAGGCAGAAACACCACTAGTAAGTTGATCAGTCTCTCCAGAAGCTTCTGAAGCCTCTCCTGAAGCTCCTGAAGCCAAAGACTACAACGCTGCCTACAGCCTCTGCCTACAGCACCCTCAGTTTCAGCTAAACATCTGCCACATGCCCATATGTGGTTCACTTTGTCTGTACTTTCACATAATTTTTTTTTTTCCCCCAACTGTACAGGGTTTGTGTGGCAGGTTTTGGTAGCAAGGTGCTGCAGGGGCAGCCTCTGTGAGCAAAGACCAGAGGCTACCCTGTGTTAGGTCTAAGAGCCAGCTCCAGATGGCTGCAAGAGACCCACTGCTGGCAAAAGCAGAGCCAGTGAGCGATGCTGGTGGTTGATATAAGAAAGGAAAAAAGTGCTGTGCAACAACAGCTGGGAGCAAGGAGTGAAAAAACGTGGAAGAAACAATCCCACAGCCACCAAAGTCAGTGCAGAAGGAGGGCAAGAGGTGCTCCAGGCACAGAGCAGAAAGTCCCTGCAGCCCAGGAGAGGCCCATGGTAGAGCCCATGGCAGGGACACCTCCCACTAGATCACAAACAGATTACCCTTTCAAAACCTACAAAAAGGACTCAGAGCCTGGTTTTCCTAGAGGCTGCAATTCAGTAAAGCATCCATATTCAGAAAGGGCACTTACCACCTGCTTATGTTGCATTTAAGCATCTGTAAAGACTTAAATCTGGTGTGTGTCTGATTTCCTGAATGGTCTTCTGCTTTAGGTAGTGTACTGGGCAATGGGAATCCAAGTTTAATTGATTTGCACTGCAACAGAGTCTGGCAGTTTCTTTAATTAATTTGTACCACTGTTCTCTGATGTAAGAATACTAGTTTATTCATTATCTTATTCCTTGTCAATTTGTTTATGCTATAAACTGATCAGCCAAGGAATGATCTCCTAATGTGCATACATACAGCGTATGGCCAGATGCAATGCTTCAGAACAAGCTCTGTAAAACACAAGTACTAATGGTAATTTCAAATGGTAATTTCAAAGTTAACATTATGAAATATGTCTACATAGCAAGCTGTCATTCCACTGGGCCTCCAGACACTCCGGAAACTTTAAAAGTAAGCCCACTTTATTCCTCAATCAAGGAAGAGAATCCACTTTTAGAAAAAAAAAAATTGCGTCAAATAAACAGAGCACATGAAAGTACGGAACTTCTTTCAGGGGGAGAGAGAGAGGTAAAGGAAGACAAAAAGTCAACATACCCAGCTGAAAATAGTTCAGTAAGAATATTTGCTTCATCTGGATATATACATTCATTCACATAAATGATTTTCGAAGTAAGCCATTCCAGTTACATGGAGGCGTAGTTAAAGCAAAGAGAAGCAACAGATCAGTAATTGTCAAGTACCCAATAGCTTCCTACAGATAAAATTTCTTTCTTTCTTCCAGCTGTTTGTTTCCATCAAAATCAACACATTCATGGCAAGTAGCCTTCAATGTTCAATATGAGTATCCAAGAGGGCAAGCATGAAAGAAAGAGACATATACCTATGTAGATGAGTGTTTTGAAATTACAACATTATTTTAACATTGATTTGGTACTAAACTGATGATTTATAAAGACATTCAAGGAACGTGGTTAGCAAGCCTGAGCTATTAACAGTACAAATAGCAGAGATGTAACATAAGCCTTTGTCTATCATTTATTATTAGAACCATAGTTTTATTAATCCTCTTATTTATTTTATTGAATCAAATTAAAAAAAAAAAATCCACCACAAAACCCCAAAGAACAGAACTGTCCTACTCAAAGAGATCTGCAATCATAAAGAGCACAAACAGCTGCAACTCTGATTTATCCGAGGCTGCTGAAACTCACCCTGTACTACAGGGCCTTAAAAATACTGAGTTTTTGCAAGGCTCACATGTTGGGCAGATGTGGAAAGGATCAGTTTACATCAAGGAATACGGCTGTAAGCCTTAGGGAGAACAGAACCACTGGGAGTTTTGATCAAATTTAGTGCACCATGGTACACAGATACATAAGAATTTTGTTGCTGTTTGGTTTAGTTTTTTTAAAAAACTGCAATTAAGTCTGAAATCATATATGAGGAAATAAGATATCCAAGTTACAAATGGGTAGTACTGTAGGTTTCTTGCAGAAAGGCCATGTTAATATAGTTGAATATTACATTATATTACTACAGACAGCACACATTATATTTTAAAAGGCTTTGAAAACAGAGAGAGATAACACAGATACATATTTGTCCTTCTTGCCATTAGCCCCTTACATAAACAAAAATCTACCTTACAGGCAAACTAGCAGATTCTAAATGACAAAAAAGTAGTGGTAGGCCTGTCTGATGTCAGTGTCCAGACACAGCCCAGAAAGAGAAGGATCCTGTCTTGGAGAATGGATTCCTGTAGCTAGGAAAATTGAGTCAGAGCAGGAAGTGAAGTAGCCCCATAAACTAGGTATATAATCCTCCTCCTCTGAGTACAAAAGGCAGCAAAAATAAATGACTGCCACTTAAAAAGTTATGTCTGTATCTTGGAACTGTTCATCATTGGAAATGTCCTAAAAAAACCGTCCTGTAAGTAAAACCCACAGGACTTAAGTACTGTAAGAGTGAGAAACGTTCAGGTATAGTTTGCTGTGTCAAAAAGCAGAAGAGTAATGCAGCATTACTCCAAAATAATAATTACAGAAAATTTCCACACTGTTATACAATTGCCAATTCTAATGCTGCTTTCATTGCAGAAGTCTCTCGTGAGCCAAATTCTGCTCTTAGCAACACTAGTTTGCCTCTACTGCCAGAACTGAGGGTAGGGTTTGGCTTGATTCCATACTACTAATTTCTTTTTCTTTCATTTTTTGTTGTTGTTGTTGTTAAGTCCAGGCTCCACTGCAATATTAGAGTGCTTAATATTTTTCAAGTAAGAAGTGTATAGTTTTAATGCTAAATTTTTACTTGGTAGAATTGCAGAAGAGTGGGAGATTTTGTATGTATGCTACGAAAAATTTTAATTGTTGCTCTGGCCTTGATAGGTGCTTAACTCTTGTGGTCGAAACTTTGAGCAAAAAAGCACTCATCAGTAGATGATGTCTAAAGATGCTTCATTTTTATCTTTTCTCCCTTCACTTTTCCTTCAGGCTATTTTTGTATACCACCAACAGCACACACTCAAGAATGAAAAAGTATCTTTGTAGCAGATAAGAAATAATGTCCTACTCTATACCCGTGTGTTCTATTACTGTAGGCATTGCTGTTGGTATCTACATTCAGGGTAACTTTGGGAGTAGATACATTCAGATAAGCTTTATGTCTGGCTGCAAAACGAATTTCCATAGATCTGAAATTTTCTACATATTATTCTGGATAGTGATGGAAAACAAATGGTGCCATAATTCCTATGCATTAGTCTTGCTAAACACTTACACATATCTTGGCACATATCTTGGCTGAAAATTGTCTGCTTATTCAAACAACACTTTGTACTAGGATTGGGCTGTGGAGAAACACATGGAAAAAGGAAGGAAAATGGAAATTCTACTAAGAAATTAACATATAATCAAATAATTAAGTAACTCACTTCCCTGTATTCTCCACTTAATATTCTTACTCCCAAAAACACTTACTCCCCAAAACTGCATTCTTCAAGTGAATATGCTGTTTTTAAAAATATGACAGGCTTCACTGCAAAAGAACCTGTATTTGTAGCCCAGTCTGTAGTAGCACAGAACAAACCAACAAGTAGAGATGGATTCACATTTCTTTTAAAGACTGGCTGTATCGTCTTCAGCCAGTCACGCACAGGAGGATTTTGAAGGACATGAGAGGCACTTAACACTGGACTTCCATTAGTGTTTTCTGTCTTTTCCCCATTTGGCACACTGTGTGACTGAGAGAGGATGGTACCAGACTACTGCTTGAGAAAAATCCTTCTCTGCTCTCCTAGATCCAGGTCAAAGCTCCAGCCTTCTTGCTCTGGGGCACCATGTGCCAAAAGCAGCTGGCAGGAGGATCACAGAATAAGCTGGGCAGCTGTGCCTGGCACTTCAGATCACATAGTGAACATCAAACCTCAGTGCCGCCTTAATGTGGGAGTTAAAGGCAGTGCTTGGCAGTGCATGGGGTAGCAATGTCACAAATCTCATATTTTTGTGTGTACGTATGAATGAGAATTTATAGAGAAAGAGACACACGTGCTTAAAAAAATGTTCAGAAAATAATAGCTGAAATCATATTTCTGGCTAGCACAGCTGAAATTTAAACCTGATTTCCACTTTTTTTTCTATGACCTTACCAGCCTAGTTCTCACTTACTTTTTTTGTTCAGGTATGTCTTCCAGCAGCATGGAAAGAAAATCCTGGAAAATGAACAAACACCACAGTTAGTATGTTTATAAGGAGAGAACTATGTTCTGCATTGCTTGTAAGCAATAGATTTTTAAAGTCTGCAGACAGCAGAATGATAAGAACAAAGTTTATATATCTGCTCTGGTGTTATTCTGCTCAATTACTTATACAAGCATTATGTTTGTCAGTTTTCCAAGCCACTCAAGGAAAAAGTGTCAATATTGAAAGAAAATGGGTTTGAAAAACCTGCTGACTATTTTAACACAATTCTGCATTCCCTTTTTTAGCTGCAGATTCACGTACTCCAAGGCTAAGAACATCAGAATTAAGGGTGTCCTCTGCATTCTCCTCATTGTGGTTATGTTACCACACTGTCATTTGTTATATAAACACATTTTGTGGGTTTTTTTTCCCTCTATACACATATGTGATCAGAAGACCACACCTACTTCTCATTCCCTGACAACATTTACAGTCGTGCTGTGAACCACACCATGGAGTAAACTCTTCAAAGAGAAGACAGAAGGAACATCTTTCATAGATTTAGAAGGAAAGTGCGATGCCAGTGGAACAGGGTTACTATCATCCTCACTTATAACAGTATAATAAGCTTATACTATAATAAACTTGTAGTAAGTTCCACCTGACATCATCGAATGGCTCTCTGGCTCCCCATGCTATACATGACCTAGTGTTGTTAAAGACAATCACTTTGACACAACACACTCCTCTGAACAACCTCATTAGAAGATGATTTATTAACATGAATTATTCATTTATATGCTGTTTCATAAGTAATCCACTTAATCAATACTAATTTCTGTGGAGATGAATTTAATAGCGTTATGATGTTCCTCATATAATATATGAGTAGAGGCTGATTGTGAGTACTTGCTTTCTAAGGTCTTGAAGAATGTTCTAAAATACAGAAAATTTTCATTTATGGACTGCTGTAGCATTCAACAAAAGATGCTGTTCTTCTGTCTGACTATGGCATAGTTAGGGAATCAAAGAAAGACTGACTGCACAACTGAAACTACTAACTTGTTTCTACTGTTTAATCTTCTTCCTTTAGATTACAACTGAGATCCAAGCTATGTTGCAGTGGCTGCATAATCTACATGTGAAGAAAGGTAAACTACAGAGTGCTGAGTCTCAGTGCTGCTGTGGCAAGAGTGCCATCAGTAGGGTTGGTTTTGTTCCAACTACAGTGTATTGCTGACATGATGATAAAGCATGAAATTCCCTTATTTCCTACTATTTCTTGTATTTCTCTTCTGTTATTCTGCATAATGATAGAGGACTACTGTCTCTTCCCACTTGTGGAAGCTTTGCTGGAGGTACAGAATAAGCTCACATGGAAATAAAAAGAATATGAAAAACGAGGAAAAGATCACCACTAGAGTTGTTTCAAAGACTTAAGTGTTCAACCTTGCCAGCGTGTACAGACTTGACAGCTAGATTCCATAATTGGATTGCAACAGTTTTTTATAATCAATTCAATGATATCATAGAGTCATAGAATGCCTTGGGTTTGAAGGGACTGTAAAGATCATTTAGTTCCAACCCCCCTGCTGTGAGCAGGGCTGCCACCCACTGGATCAGGCTGCCCAGGGCCCCATCCAACCTGGCCTTGAACGCCTCCAGGGATGGGGCATCCACAGCTCTCTGGGCAGCTGTGCCAATGCCTCACCATCCTCTCAGTGAAAAATTTCCCAGATATCTAATCTAATTCTCCCCTCTTTCAGTTTAAAATCATTCCCCCTTGTCCTATCAATATCTACCCATGTAAAAAGTTGATTTCCATCTTGCATACTTGAAGATACCTCTGATATTTGCGGTGTTTTATACTCTGTGTATTTTACTGTGAAATTAAACATGTTTGTTTAAAGCTCTCTTCATTTTTCCAAATACCTATTAAGAATAGGAATCATTCTCAACCCTTTTTAAAAATTAGGATTAATCTCTTCTATCTTATTTTTATTGGTTTTATTTCAATCCTCCAAAACAGGATAGGAAAACAAATTACTACTTACCTCACTGTTGTGGCTTGACCCAGCAGACAGCTCAGTCCCACACAGTTGTTCGCTCCCCCTCCCCCCTCCCCAAGTGGGATGGGGGAGAGAATTAAGAGAAAAATACAGTAGAACTTGTGGGTTGGGATCAAAGCTATTTACTAAGACAGCAGAGGAAGTAAAAGAAATAATATACATACAAAAAAAAAAATACATGATGCACAAAGCAAGGGCCCACCATGCACCGACCGATGCCCAGCCAGTCCCCGAGCAGCAGCCGCTCCCCAGCTCACTCCCCTCCCTTAAATCCCATGATGTCATATGGTATGGAATATCCCTTTGGTCAGTTTGGGTCAGCTGCCCTAGTCCTGTCCCCTCCTAGCTCCCTGTGCCCCTTCAACCCTTTGCTGGCAGAAGAATGCAAGGAGCTGAGAAACTGAGAATGTCCTTGACTCTGTCCAACACTGCCAGGAGTTATCAGCTTTGTTTTTCTTCTAGAACCAAAACACAGCTTCATACCAGACACTATGAGAAAAGTAATTCCTGTTAGAAACTAAGACAGTCATATTTACATCTCTTTTAATGTTTGCCTATTATCAATTTTGCCTGACAGATCCCATCACAGATCTGACTTTTCAGTTGCTTATAACTTTGCCAAACTTGGAATATCTGGAGTGAAATTTTATTCTCAGCCTGTTTTTGCCTTCCTCTATAGTAACATGTTTTACAAGGGTTCAATAGCAAATCTAGAGGATGTGGTCTTTTTAAGCCTCGACGTCATTTCTTTAAGAGTCTCTACTGACTTAAAACTTTGAAGCAAAGACTTGTGGATGGATGGCCAGAGTAGTCACAAATAAATGTTGAGTCAAATCGTAAAACAAAATATAGTTTCCATTTTGTCTTTCTGACAAGTAATTCAATGAAGGCAGAAAGAAAATATGAGTTAGCAATCATGTCACTGCAGTGCATCATTATTAACAAATTGGCTTATTATTATTAAACTATTGTGTTATAATATTTAATAATCTATTCTTATTCTTCTTTCTGTTATTAAATAATCTCACTTCCCTGTATATTCCTGTTGTTCTTCCCTGGCTGGAAACTCAGAGGCTAAAAATCATTTCCCTATATACAGAAACTGTTACTCTGAAGTTCGTGAAATGTCACTGACATTTGGCCAACCTGAAAAAGCCTTTGGAAAATGAGTTTGCACATGTTCACTAGGGACTTGTTAGACCATCATAATTAAATTCCCTGAAGAGTCTTGTCTGCTTTCACTGTATTCCCATCTGAAGTCAGTTCCTCATGACCGCAACTCTGGGCTGCTGACCAAACCAAATCTAGATAAGGATTGTGCATTGAAATCAAGGAGGTTTCCTTGCACTGTTAATGCATGTAGAATACCTGAATCGAAGGCATAGACTGGGGACCCAGTGACTGAGGGGTAGGCTGAGAGACATACTTCCGACAACACGGTGTGTGAAGGCTACTTGAAGCAGTAACTAGACAGATAGGAGTTTAGAAGACCTTTAATTTCATGAAACTAAAACTGCTATATCATTACTGCAGTTATTTTAATGAGCAGTTGCCAGAATGCTTTTACCTTGAACTGCTTTGAGGCACCACAAAGTTACCCATCTCTGATCACACATGTTGATATTAAATACAGAACACTGAATATTAAAGGAAAAAAATCCTTTGTCAAAAACTCATATCTAGATATTTTAGTACTCTTATTTCTAGTGCTGTATGACTAACAGATAATTTCTGTCCAACTCTCTAACTAAAATATAAACAAGGGTGTATAAAAGCAATGAGTTGGGATGATAGATCTAAAAGAACGTTCAGTTAGCAACAAATAAATTCCGGATGCATTCACATCCACTTCCTTATGGAAACTACTGACTCAAACTATCCCCATCAATTACACAGTTTGTAAATGACTTAACTAAATGGCAGACATTACTTTGTCCCTTTTGGGGATGAAACAAAATGAGTACCCTTCCTAGGATCCTGTTTTTGAATTCACTCCCCATTCATCTTCCTGGCTTTTCTGTAACACTACCAGCAATGTGTTGAAATCTTTCTCATGAAATTTTGTTAACAGGCCCGGAATGCCCCCCAAAGACTACAACTTCCCACCAGTAGTAAGCATTTTCAGAATGCCCAGCTTGATGCTCTATTATCAGGCAGCAACCATTAGCTAGACAGCTGAACAGTTCGAGAGACAGGCTATGAAGCCACTGATTGACTGCTCAAAAGTAGAACTTTTTGCCCCTTTCCCCCATGCCAATGAACTGCGTTCAGATCACTAGTAACACCCAAAAGGAAAACAACCAGCTATTGTGGTAAACAGGAAAACAGAGCATATGAGAACAAACTGACAAGCATTTTCTAATGAATCTTCTTGAGGATATTTAAGGTGATATCAGCCTCTGGTTGTCATAGAATCACAGAATGGCTTAGTATGGGAGGGACCTTAAAGCCTACCCAGTTCCAACCCCTCTGCCACAGGCAGGGTTGCCACCACCAGATCAGGCTGCCCAGGGCCCATCCAACCTGGCCTTGAACAGCTCCAGGCACGGGGCACCATACCTTCTCTGGGCAGCCTGTGCCAGTGCCTCACCTCCCTCTCAGTGAAAAATTTCCACCTAACATCTAGTGTAAACATCCTTTCTGTTAGTTTAAAGCCACTACTTTAAAGGAGGTACTTAAGTGAATTCTCCCAGAGAAAGAAAAATGGAAGATTTTTTTCTTAAAATCCTTCTCAGAGATTCCAGACTTGTTTCACTTTTCTGTTGATAACTCAACTAAAACAAACAAAAACTGCTACTAAAAACATACTGAGCCTGCAATCGAAGTAAAAGAGCAAACTGATTAATGTTTCACATCTGAAGTCATTTCCTTGCACCTGCAGCTCTCATCTAGGAAAAGTACTACAAACACCACTGAAAACAAGCCTGGTATTCAGAACACGGGCAATTATTTTCACTGTTTTTACTTTGCCTCTTCCCCACAATTCCTAAAGCTGGGAACCTCTACAGTTATTTTGGACAAGGTGAAAGTACAACACTATGACATTTAAATTTACCATTCACACATCTATTTATTTTAAATCTCGTATTCATTTAAACCCTGACAGCATGTTTGCTCAGGAAAGAGCCTGAATAAGAAACTTTATACTAACTTGACATCATTGCTTCTGCATTTTCAATTCCTGCTGTGATTATTTTACTACCTATACCAGATACCAACATAAATACAACCTTTAAGACTTCTTATAGAGAAGGTAAATACATTTACAGTTGGATATAGTCCTATCTGCTTTATGCTTTTCAGCATACTGACCAAACAACAGGATTATGTTAAAATTCAGTCTTGCCCTTCATTTACAGCTATACACTTGCCTATACAGTGGATTGACTCTTCCCATCAACTTCAGTGGGAACTGGATTCAGGCTGCTATGGAACAAGGTAAAAGCACAAAAAGCGTCACTGTGGCCTTGTGACCTCTTCATACCTGACTCTCAAGCACAGACATCTAAGAATGTTCAAGACATCGAGCTCTTGCTAAGAATACTTGCAGTATACAACCAGTATATTTTTATAGTATTGTACACAGTAAAAATTTTAGTTCTCCACCAAATCAAATTTCTTCAAATGAAGTAAAGCATCTGTTTCTGATCTAAATTAACCACTTAGCTATGCACATACTGCACATATTCAAATAAAAAGTAGCCTAGGAAACCAGAAATAAAAGCATCACGTACTCTTATTTGAATAATTAGAAAAATACTAAAAAGGTATTTGATTCTATAACATCTTGTAGCATTTACAGGCTCTACTGGCACAACTCATTTCATGTCAACAAGGAGAATGATCTAATAGCAACAAGATAGCTTTTTCTCACCAAAATCCCTGCACCAGATTACAACCAGATTAAAACACTAGGCTGCTTCTGGCCTGGAGTAGTTTCATGATTTCTGTAATTTTCAGAACATCTCCAGCTGTGTAACTGTGGAGCTCATACTTACGATTTTGGACACCATGACAAGGACAAGGCTTGTATAGTCACTGGCATTTTCCACTTTATGCCAAGTACAACTGCTCAGGGTCTCAGTAACATGCTACAGGAAATAGCTGCAGCAGTGGAAATATTAACTCCCTTAGCACCCCAAATGTTTCTCCAAAGGGCAGTTGCTGTAGTTGAGATACTATGCCTAAATTTTGTGTGACTTGACATACAGAAGAAGCCACAGGTCAGTGAGTCATTTTTAAAGATATATAGGGACAGATGGCTCCTTCAGAGTGAGAAGGAAAATACGAGGCACACTGAATAAAGAATCGCTGCCTTAGAAGAAACAGGAATGTATTGTACTCCATTCCCTCAAGAGCAGAGATCCCTTTCTCTGTGTTGCAAGGAGACATTTATCTAGGATATACAACATCCTGAATCTCCTTTTAGATTTAAACCATAGCTCCACAAAATCCAGTCTTTGGCAAACAAACTGGTTTCAGAAATTCACTCAAGCTCCTTCTCTTCTCTTCTCTCCTTCCCTGTTCTTCACTTTCATCACATTGCTCTTCTAGTTACGTCAACTATTTGTCATGCTGTGGCTTTTGTTCCAGGCCTGTTTTTAGTAGTGATGACTTCAGTGAACCGGTTTACACACCTCCATGAACGGTTGTGGTCACAGCATTATAGATGCAACATAGTCCTGTGCTGGTTTCATCGCCAGTGACAACATTCCTAGAACTTTGAGTTTGGAGAGCTATGTCTTTCATTTCTCAAAACAAGATACTGGAGTACAAGACCATCTTTCTTTTAATGATACAGCCAGTGGTTACAGGACTTTTTCAGAAAGGCCTGGGGGAGGTAAACTTCTATTTGTACCGGCAATAGAGCTTTCTACTTAACAGATGCTACAATATTCTGTGGTATGACTTGCTCAGTCTTTCCTTTTGAAGCTGTTCTACTTTGCATGAAGTAATTACACACCATTCTTGTCAAAAAGAGAACAAGCTAAGTCTGTAGTTCACGTGATTAAAATACGGAGTTGGACTTCAGGAGGGCAGATTTTGATTCCTAATTCAATGTTATTTTTTAAAACAAAGCCCTCATCAATCCCGGAAGAAATCCTGTTCTGTGAGAACAACTGTTCCTGGATGCCACTGCATGTTATCACTGTCAGAAAAAGTCTATTCAAAGAAAGAAGCTGTGCATCTTAAATATCCCTTGTGGATTAATACTTCAGCAACAGAAAGAGACAGAAGACTATTTTAGAAAGTGTGGGAGCATGCTGTGATAAGGTTGTAATAAAGGTGGGTGCAATGTCATACAGTGATGGTGGAAGGAGGAAGTCCTCACAAGAAAGACTGTGAAATTAAAAGAACTGACTCAAGCAACATGCAGAGAGGAAGGAATAAAGACAGAAAATAATGTGCACAGACTGTTACTATTTATAGAGGTTTTCAGTTACATTCCTACTCATTCCTACTCATTTCTACTCTCCTTACTTTCTTCTCTGTCAGAAATAGAGTTATCCAGGAAAATCCTGATCACAACCAAAATCCAGAAACTAAAAGAGTACAAGTGACAAATACAGGAGAGTAAATGACCTGTACTTGAGAACACCCGCGCCTATGAACATAACCTTGCCAAGTATCAAACTGACAGCCTTGAAGAAAAAAAAATGAATTCATTGCTTACATTTTGTATACAAGCAATGAATCAGATTTGTGTACCGCCCTGAAAATAGGTACAGCCCCTGACAGGTAAGAATTTCACCTATACTGCTAAGCTATAATTGCCCTTCATTTTCCACCACCACCAGAAGCAGCCATTTAGATAGTCAAACGGAAAGTTTAGGCCATTTATTTTTTCAAGAAGTGAGTAACAACCCCAAGCACAGTACCTGAGAAAGAACAAGCTGTCCATGGAACTTATGGACAAATTTTCGTAAAGATGCGAGGTATGAAGTCTCTCCTAACGTCCTTGCTAGAGACCGCAAAAGGAAATAACCCTGGAAGAAATTAAGCCAGAAACAAATAGGATGCTATGAATTGCTGATATCTAGAAGAAAGAAATCTTTGCTGTATTAGTAAACCAATTTCAATAAAAATCAGCTTATAACACTCACCTTCAAATAGTGAACCTGCATGAAGATTTTTTCTGCATTAAGACCGTGCTTGACAATGGATGCTCCAGACTCACTCACTTCTCCTGTGCTCTCCTTGTGAGGCCTAAAATGGCAAGAGGCTAATGAAGTCTTGGATAAGTAAATAAGAAATAACTCATACATTACATCTTCTCATAGCTGAAGCACTGTGCATGTCATAGTAACTTAAAAACTTGTGACTAGTTCATCTGGGGTAAAAATGAAAGTCATCACCAAGTTGGTGTACTCTCTTTACTGCCAACATGACATCATGTTGCTTGCCATCCTACACATTATGAAGAAAGAGAAACAAAACAAAAAAGACATTTTAAACAAAAGAGAAGAGAAGGATATTGCAGACATTATGTTCAGCTATAGATTCTCTTCTTACACCTGAACATTGGCTTAACAGCTTACAAAATTACACTTGTAAAATTATACTAGCCTCCTTCACTCGCATGTAATACACTACGGAAGAAATAATGTTCTGACTTCTACTTTGCTGTTTCATGTTGGAAGAAAAGTTTTGAAGCTTTAAACATGCCTTACAAACACATATACGTTTGGGCTTTTCAGACAAATCTAGAACAAATCTACTTCTTCACAGCCTGATTTTAAAATGTAATACAGAATCCCATGTGCCAGAAATTTATGGCAGTAAAGTCTGAAGGGCTTCTAGGCTCTTAGAAGCACAAACTGAGACCAAAGAGAAGCTATGAAAACATAGCTTTTCCCATCCAGAAAACATCACAGCTAACAGTTGTCTGAGAAGAGATGTCTCAGCAGCCTACCCATGACTTAAAAAACCTCTCCAAGTCTTCTGGTGGATTTTGAATGGCCAGCCTCAGAAACCAAACATACCTTCCTCAGTTCAAAAGAGTAAGAGCAACACAGGCCACAGCAATGCAGGCTTCTTCAAACCACATCACCTACACACTTCTCATAAGCTAGTTCTGTTGGTCAAATTTCTTTCAGATCCATGTCTGCTTTGAGAAAAACATTCTTCATTTTTGGCGTCTGTGTAGTGGTTTCTTACTACAGTTCTGCCAAAACGTTAAGTCATTTTTCCCCTTTAAGTGCTATGTTTAGAACCTGCACACATCAAATTCACTACACACATTAAAGTCTCAGACAAAATGTAACTATTTAAAATAAAATAGAAAAAGAAAAAGTAGCTTAAATTTTACATTGTTCCTAACACACACACAGTCCTTAACTACACAGTACTTTTCATTTTCTTTCAAGGGAGATCTTCCTTCAGTGTTGAAGGATGGACATGAATTAAAGACACCTTATTTTATGGTAACTAGGCTTCTTCAAGACATTATAGCCATTGGCAACACCTAGGCAATGTGTGCAATAGTGTGTAAATATTCAGGAAGTTACCCTGTTTTCTGCTGTCAGTACTTCAGCACACCTACTTAAAGCAATGCTTAGTGTATTTACAGCACATTTAAGATACAGAAACTGAAAGTTTGTTACACTGACCTACAATACCTGACACCTAGCCTAGCAGATTAAGCTAGGCATAACACTAAAGGCAAGCTGAATCAAGGTATTTAAGCTACTAGCTGACAGATTTTTGATACTGGCATATTTCTGAAGGAAGCAAAAGATGTTGCTTCTGTCTGCCAGGCAGAGAAGGACATTGTACAAAGTAAAAATACAAATCCCTAGGAAATCCCTGATAATTAAACGGTCTGAGGAAGTCGTGAAAAGCTATGCAGAGACTAGGAGAGTGCTGAAAGGCACGTTTCCTCTCAGAGTGACAGAATAAAACTCCTGAAACACCTATAGAGCAGTAATAGGCCTTTGTTTCAGAAGTGAAACAGGTAAGCTCACTGACTTGACTCAAGTGAAACTCAGAGAAAAATTCAGAAATAGATGTCAACAATTGTTTGTCTTCATGAAAAATCTCAAGCTGAAGTTCAGCAATAAGGACCAAGACAAGAAACAATCTCAGCTCCAGTGTTTGTTGCCACTGAATGAAATGGACTTCTCTACTCTCCTTTTGTTTTCATACCATGTGGGGCTGGATAACAGTGCTGGCATTGATGCTGGATAGCAGAACAGCTGCAAGGACATATTTTGCTTTTATCCCTTCAGGCTTGCTTCAAATTGTGAGAAAATACACAGTGTTTTGTCTGATATCTTATCTTATATGAGCAGTACATTTAATTGACATAAATTCCTTCTTCAATACTAAGATCTGCTGGTGCTGCTTTTCAGAGCTGCTGCCTGCTGAAAAGACAGTTATCTATTTCTTTCATACCTGGCTTCATTTCTCACAGGTAGCATCCAAGATGCTACTTTTAACATAATAAAAAATATCTGTAATAAGAAGAAACATAATGCTGATGATCAGTTTGCTGAGTGGCTTTCATCTCATCTAAACAGGTACTTGTTTCGTGGACCAAAAGTTAGTAGGATAAACTGTCAAATTTCGGACAGGGTTTTCCTGCTGTCAGATGAAAGCACAGAAAATCATTCAACTGTCCAGCAGGGAAGAAAAACATAAGTGAAGAATAAGCTTATGCTAAGAGGGCTGGCTGATTTTTGTCTCCCTGACGTAATTAGCAAAAAGAGACAGTTATCATTTACTTTTAATATCCTTCCATAAAAACATGAGCCTGAACCAGCACACCTCAACAGAGACTCAAAATTCAGCGCAAGTCAAAGACTCTGAAATTTTCTCTTACGTACCAACACTGGAACACACACAGAGACATACTTTTAGGTGTAAAACATAAAACAAAAGAGTAATTATGTAAAGAGAGAATATATTCAAGTCCACATCACAGAAACAGTGAAAAATATATCTGACTGAAACCTGGGCAAAGTCCTTAAATGCAACCACAGGAAACTGGAGTAATCAGAGAGGCAGGAACTGACAGAATCTCAAAGTGGCACCACGACAGTCTCCTGAAGTGCACAGTAGAAGCGTTTTTCAAACAATAAATGATTTGTCACTCTTTTGTATTAGCATTGAGAGTATCACTATGCAAAATGCAAGCAGCATGCTTATTACAGAGACCTATCTCTAGTAACCATGTATTTCAGTAGAAAACTTAAGTTTCAATTTCAAGATCATAGAATCATACAATAATTTGGGTTGGAAGGGACCTTAAAGATCATGTAAGTGAATCCCCCTGCCATGGGCAAGGCTGCCACCCACCAGATCAGGCTGCCAATCCAACCTGGCCTTGAATGCCTCCAGGGAGGGGGCATCCACAGCTTCTTTGGGCAACCTGTTCCAGTGCCTCATCTCCCTTGGAGTAAAGAATTTCCTCCTCATATCTAAACTAAATCTACCTTCTTTCAGTTTAAAGCCATTACCTCTTGTCCTATTACTACACTCCCTGATAAAGAGGCCCACTTCAGCTTTCCTATAGGCCCCTTTAAATACTGGAAGGCTGCAATGAGGTCTCCCCACAGCCTTCTCTTCTCCAGGCTGAACAAGCCCAGTTTCCTCTGCTTTTCTTCATAGGAAAGGTGCTCCAGCCCTCTGATAATCTTCGTGGCCCTGCTCTGGACCCAATCCAACAGTTTCACGTCTTTCTTGTGTGGGAGGCCCAATACCTGGACACAGTACTCCAGATGGGGCCTTATGCGGGCAGAGCAGAGAGGGACAATCACCTCCCTTGCCCTGATAGCCTCCAGATAAATAGATCCTTCCTGAGTTTCAAATTGTAACAGGTATCTTGGCCTTTAGAAAAAAAACAATTTAAAAAATTTACAACATGTACACATTTTACTCATATCATTCTATTCAGCTTGGCAGCCATATGACTGTACGTGCTTGTCTTCAGCCACAGAAAATAAATCTGTTATTGCTTCAAACAGTGAACTTTGTTCAGGAAATAGCCTCTTTTTTCCTCCAAATGGAGGCTCTTGTAAACTGCTTAGAGATATTTCATATCAAACTAAATCCCAAGTTTTTGGAAAGCTTTCTGTAATAAACAGAAGAGCAATTGCATTATAGAGAAGATGAATGACCTACTCAATTTAAGTTGACTTTTCTTTTTTCTTCAGAAGGAAATAAGGAAATGTAGTGGATTTAATCAGATGATTTGGATGTATATCCTTTGAAGGGAGAAATCAGTAGAAAATAGGAAGAAGGAAAGGAAGGAGAAAGGAAGGGAGAAACAACTTGAAAAAGCAAAGATTACACCGTCATCATAGCTTCACCTTAAAACTTGCAGCTCTTCTTCAGAGTTCTGCACCTCATCCCTGAGTCTTCGCCAGCGAAGTAAAGCTTTCAATTCCTGCTGCACTTTTACTTCATCATGGGACAGCTGCTTAGTACATAAAAACACTTATCATTGATTGGTGTTTCCCAACAGACAACAAAAACATTCAGAGAGAAACTCATTTTGTTTTCCTTTCATATGCAAGCGATGCAGGATACTGTACAAATAACCCATGTTAAGAAAAAAGAATTACACTCGCTTCTCTAGGAGTTAATAGCAGAACTAAGAAAAACAGAAGCTTCAGTAGGTACATCAAATCAATACTTTATTAAATATTTCTGCCTGAGGATAGAGGCAGGCATGGCGTTTTCCCTTTAGCGACTGGCTGTAAGAGAACTGAACACACAGTACAGATACCTGGCATATCGGTTCTGGTTGCACTTTTACTTTTCCCAGCCTTGACAGCAAAGAGCTGTTTTATGTCCTCACTTCACCCCTCTTTCCTACTATGACTATCACCCTGGTGAAAGCTTCCTGTTGTATTTTCCCATATTAACGCAACATGAAGAGATGCATGCTTATGAATTAAATGCCACGTTGTCAGCTTACATATCAACAACTAATTTATGCTTTTTTGTTATAAGAGAAGATGACAGATGGGAGAAGGTAAAAGCAGACAATACTCTCCTGCATAACGTCAGTATTTCAGTCACAACTGAAATTATTGTCAGGCAGATGAGTGGAATGCACTCATAATCCTACAGTTGTAGGATTACCCAGAACCAAAGCCACTCAATAAAAAGAAAAGGAAAAAAAAGCAACAATAGATTTTCTGACCTTATAAATTAACAAGGCAATAATCACCCTGTTTTGTTGCTCATTGCTTTCTATTCAGCTACATGGAAGAGTGCCTACTACAGTGAAAATACTTGCAAAAAAGCATGACTCAGAAAAGTGTAGACTTAATGGGAGCTGTAGAGGAGTGATGCTTAAACACAGAAATGAATTTTAGGATCAGAAGGGAAAGGCAAAGCGTTGAGATAGCCTTCCCCTCTTTCTCATTCCGGAAGCATTGTAATTGACAAGGAATTCTCTTTTGTGTGGTGCTATAAACATGCCTGATACTTAATAAAAGGGAGGTGTAGAAGAGTGTGTGATGTCAGATCCCACCACCTTCTCTTCCACCAGTGGAGCTCTGTGAATATTAATGGTGAAATCAAAGCCTAACTGACACAAGCACAAGAGGAGATGATGAACACATGAAATGCTTGAAGTAGCAGAAATACGACAAAAATAAGAATTGGATCAGAAAACCACTTTACAAGCTGACATGCAATTTATGAGCTTTTCTCTTTAAGACAGGCAATGATTTCTAAGCCTTTGACAAGATGCTAACTCTTATTACGCCGTGTAAGAGAAAAACAGTGTCACTCTATTTCATCAGCTTCTGTTTCGTTTTGAGGTTTTCATTTTCGCTACCCATAGGACAAAATCACACCATTTTTGTCAAAAACTAGCAATATTCCGTGCTGATTATTCCACTTTCAGAAAAACAGTACGAATTGAGAGAATGCAAAACAACTATTTGATAGCTGAATAGTAACATTTAAGTAGAACATTTGTGAGAAGGTAATCATTGATGAACGGATGTTTCCATTCTTATTTGCACCAACCTTTGCCTTTGTAAAGATTAGTGTTAATTGTGGATAGTGAAGGAAGGAGTTTTTTTCTCTCTCTTTTTTTAAAATCAGGTTAGTATGCAAATTCAAATATTATTTTTAAAATAATATAATTTATATACCTAATTCACAACAAGGTAACTCCGAAAGTAATGCCTCCTATTTTCTTTATGTGGAAGCTACAACAGCTACAAAGAGCACAATAACACTATTTGACAGATAACTTCTCAGCTACAAAACACTCTGTTTCAACACAGTCACCACCATTAGCCATGCATTTTCACCAGCAATGAACAAGGGCCTGCATGCCACGCTCGCAACAATCTGCACCAGTGGAGGTGCCCCACTGTTGCTGTTGCCACTGCTGAAATGCACCACCACTGCATCACTGTGCTCACACTCAGAAACATTCAGCAAGCACTGATGAATGTCAACAGGTGCCATTTTTCCACATAAGGGAATTCAATTTGCTTCGTCCGCACTTCTATGTCAGATGCCATTGTGTCAGACTGCCCCTCTGCTGCCATCTGTTGCACAGCAACAACATGTAACAGAATATTGGTGGGAATGTTCAACCTCTACTGTCATCCCACCAACATTCATCTCTGATGTTGTGGGCCAATATAATAAAATATGAGGCATTACTTTCGGAGCCACCCTCATATACAGTTTTCATTTCCATGGCATTCAGCTGAGAAGTGATGCATCATAAACTTACCTGTTGTGCCCTAGCCCAAAATACATCTTCTAAAAAGGTGGCAAACCCTTCACTTATCCACTCTTCAGTCCAATCACGAGCACCAATGGCCAGTCCAAACCAAGCATGAGCAATTTCATGGCAGAGACGTGTTCCACAGAGATGACTCCCTCCAGGTAACACACTCTGTGACAGGAAGATGATGTGTGGGCTGCACAAGGAGAATGAAGGACAAACTACATTACAGGTCTGTTGTAACATGCATTGCATGGCCATAATAATATATAGGTTTTATTAGGCTTGTCAGCCTGTTATTACTATAGGCATGCTAGGTCATGACAAATAGTTTATAGCTCAGGCATTTTTAGCAATTAGGTTATACTTTATCATTGCTTGGCAGAGAATCAAACTAAAATTCTGCCAAGCAGTTGTTTTGTATTCAACCGTCAAACAGCTATCACCTCTAAGAAGTAACTTAAACCAAACTTCTATACTTTTCAAATTACAAGACTGATTTATTTCAACAGAAGCAGTTAGATGTAAGCCAGGACAATAAAAGATGAGCAGCTGTGAATACAGGCAGCAGGTATTTATCAGTTCAATGATCAAAGCTGGAAATAAATAAAGCAGAAATGTCTCATAATGAAAACAAATCACTATCCAAAAAGAACAAGAGCCATGTATAGTATAGCATGTGTGCTTGTTACAACCTAAAACAAGCTAAAAAGATACCATCTGATGGTTAGAGGTGATGATTTACGCAAATGCAGAGGAAGGAGAACACCCTTCACTACAAGAACAGCAGTGAAAGGAAGGCTTAGGTGCCCACCAAAAGTCTGATTTTCACAACAGAAGAGAACAACACAATCTGTATCTACTCTACTTTGTTTTGCACTCCAGTACCAAAAGCAATAATTGGAGGAAAAAAACCCTGCTATGCATACTTAGTCTGCTATGGAAAACATTTGCACTGAACTGCAAGTTTCTGCAGTTCCCAGCCCATGTTCTGCTGTAAGGCAATTTCTTTTATGCTTACAGATGTTATAGACATTAATGTCTCAAAAGTTACATAATTTTACATCTACAAAAAAAATAGTAGTAGAACTATGCCCTCTATGGCTAACACACATGGGATAACCGGGGCGCAGAGCCACTGATGGGAATGGCATGGACACAAACCAGCAACACCACTTGCAGAGTATTCCTGCACTAACCCTAGGCATCCATAATCTCCATTTCAACTGTTTTCTGTTATCAAGGAAATAAAGCACAACGATAATACCTTCAAGACTTAAGGTCTTTAAAATTAAGTCTAGCCTTCCGAGCGTGGGAGGGCAGCACATGGCCTTAAGACATTTCCAAGAGTCAAATATTATTTGTCAGCGTTCCATAGAGCTTCCCCACCCACCCTACCCTTCCGCTGGAAATGTTAAAACACCCCCAGTTTTCTCGCAATCAGTTCAGTGTCTGGAACTGAGAACATACAGCATGATACAGATGTAAACAGAAAATCATACTCAATAACAATCTTCTTGCAAAAGTAATAATAACAATTAAATGATAATATAAGAATAATCATCATCATCATCCAGAAAAGTAACTTAACACATTTCAATCACTTGGTATTGTAAGAAATAATGCAGGAAATTAAAGCACTGATAGAGGAATCAAGTCACAGAGAACATTCTAAGAAAAAACTGCAGCTCTACAACTCTTCTCCACATGCAGTTCTGATTACCAGAGGTAAAGGAGGGAGAGAGGGGAAAAACATACGAGCACAGAAGCTGCAGAGCATGATGAGCCTTTTATTTTCTTGTTGAGAAGAATAACTGCAGCTTTGGGGTTACTACTGTGGTAAGTAAATGATCCCTAACTGTGGCATGTGTACAGTGCTACAGAGAAGAAAATGCAAAAATGGACCAAGTAACATACCAGACATAACTGCTGGTGGTGTTTTGGCCATTTGTTTAAGCAAAACACAAGTAACTTCATGCCTTATAAACAGGCTCACAATGATTTCCATTTTAAGTCTATTGTAGGCATATACAGAACAAAAGTAAAGATTCTATTTCCTGATTTTTCCAAAAAATAATAGAAACACAACAATCAGAAAATCTCCTTTACAGAAGGATTAAAAAGCACTGTAGTGACAACAATGAACACGAGTTCAATTTTGGGCAAGGAATAAGAACGTAACTTTCTACGCAACCTTCTGTGACTCTAGTTGATGTCTTTCAAGTCTGGCCCAAGTTCCTAAAGCAGGCCAGAACAGGTTAGCTGGCTGAAGTAAGAAAGATAGGAAAAGTCTCCCAGTTAACAGAAAAAAAAAACTACCAGTCCTTCCCAGGAAGATGGACAAGTTCCCAATGGCTCTTACAGAAAAATAGAAGTTAATGACTTGTTCTCAATGAGTATACTCTTGGTCACACTTCAATTCTGATCAGAATTACACCCTCATTACATCTTTATATCATTTGATTGACAGAAGGAAGAAGCTCTTCTGGTTAAACTGCAGTTAAGGGAAATCTCAACTCCGTAACTATGGTATGAAGGGAAACATTTGAAAGAAAATCTGAGTTCCCAAAGGGCAAGAATTTTTTGGTGTGAAAGACCAAAGGGTCCTGATGTTCCAACCATCCAACTCCACCGATGGTCTTAATAAATGTTCTCTGTAACAAATAAAAGGTTTCTTTCCAATGTCTCCTAGAGTTCTGAGCAGTAATCTGATCCATTTAGAAGCCAAATCTCTGAAAGCAATTTTGCAAAACATTTTCTCCAGACTTATGACTCGATGCAGGTGCCGCTTTGCACAGAGGCTGCACCAGTGTGCTATTTTTGGCTGCTCACACATACTCAGACAAGTGACACACAGCACAAACTCTAGCCAAATGTACGTGCATGAACTGAAGTACACACTTAAGCTAGGAACATGAAGCGCATTTCTAACAGGCTTGTTCCATTCCTCTTGAAGGAGAACTCTTTCCGTCTAAGCACACAGGGATTTGCAGAAACAGTTTCTCACATACTTTTTGATGTAACAGAGCAGAGACCCTATCGGATGGAAAACCATGCTTCTGGAGTCAAAAGTAGCGCCCCAAACCACTATTACAGATGGAAATCATATGATAAAAATAGCGTTCATGTTTTGATAGTACTCCACATATTGTTTATCTTTTCCTACTTAGAAAAAGGGAGTCAGATAGTAAATGTGTTAGACATTCATCGTACTTCCAGGAAATTCCTTCTTAAACACGTAAAAGGGAGCATGCAAAAGAATTCCAAAAACATTTTCATAAGAACGTGTTGAAATTGAAACATCCATTTAGAAATTACTGGAATTTGAGTCTGTTAGACAATTAAATGACAGCTCTTTACAAACACCTTGTGCAACCTCTCATCAGTTGCCTTCAAATGACACTACTCTAGTGATACAGAGAAAAGTATTAGCATATTGTCTGTGGAATCTACATCAGATTTTGAATGCTACCTAACTTTATCTTTGAGAACACTTGTGTCATTGGAATGCAGACACAAGAATATGCCACATCCAATTACTTGCCTCTGTAATCTCCAGCATTCTGGTGTATGTTATAATCCAGAACCGAAGAGAACTACAGAGATTTTCCAAGTTCATAGCTTGCCAGAAACTCAAACACACATACAGATGCAGTTGTAGAGACAAGGATCCCGTAGTTAGAATACTCTGAGCATTGTGCCAGATCTATAGGAAACTTCATAACGATGTTTTCCCTATAATCATACTGGGAAATCATCAAGTGAATGGAAGTTACAGATGAAATTCAGTCTAGAGCAGATGACCAACTTTTTACTCCATAAATCCTGCAGTAATGTGTTTGGGTAGGCAGGAGGGAAAAAGAGAAACTCACGTGTGTTGGAAGGAGGATCACATCAGGTAATCTCTGAGCACAGCAATTCAACATCAACATCAAACTTCAGATTGCAGAGAGGAAAGCATCTGTCATTGATCTGAACATCTGAGCAGCAGCTGCTCCATGAACTGGCAGGCAATTCCTGCAGTTTTGCCTATTTTGTTGTACTCAATCAGATTAGTTAGAATGTGCGTAAACAAGAGTGAATCCCTCTCAGACAAGACTCTTTCTTGCTATTCAGGGGCAAGAAACAAACCAAGCTACTGAAGAATGTGTATTTTCTTTTAAAATTAGGTCAATGGCAACTAACTGCATGCACAGTGATATCATCCAGTAACTTCTTTGAACACCATAAGACAATCAGTCTAAAAGCAGGATTCACATTTCATATTTATATCACAGGAGACTTCAAGCAGAAAATGCAGAGCTGTACCTACTAATTCAAGATATTTATTTAGCTGGCCAACAAGGCATATATCTAGCAGATGACAAATACTCCAGAAGGTTTTCATTTTTGCACCACTCTTGACAAAAATAGCCCTTATTCTTTTCTAATCACAGAATCACAGAATCACAGAATTGCAGGGGTTGGAAGGGACCTCAAGAGATCATCGAGTCCAACCCCCCTGCCAGAGCAGGTTCCCTACAGCAGGTTGCACAGGTAGGCGTCCAGGCGGGTCTTGAATATCTCCAGGGAAGGAGACTCCACAACCTCCCTGGGCAGCCTGTGCCAGTGCTCCGTCACCCGCACTGTGAAGAAGTTCTTCCGCATGTTGGTGCGGAACTTCCTGTGCTCCAGCTTAAGGCCATTGCCCCTTGTCCTGTCCCCACTGACCACTGAAAAGAGGTTCCCCACCTCCATTTGCCTCCCGCAACTAAGATACTTATAAACATGCATCAGGTAATCTTTTCTAGCTTTCTTCTGGGGCTCAGGTCAACTGTCCTCTGCAATCCAACAAAAACATACTATCTCAAAATGGCAAACTGAAAGCATCACTGCCCATAAAAGGGTTATGAGCATTTCCCTAGATACAACTCTTGAGATGAGAACACACCACAAAACAAACAATTTGGTAATAATACAACTAATTTATTTAATCATCTCATCATCTCTCTAACACCCACAGAGCACAGTGGTAAGACAAAAAACTTTAACTGGGATTTCACAAAAATACACAAGACAAAGAAACTTATCTGTGGTTGATACTGTGCAGTTCTATCATATTATTAAATTCTACCTGCTTCAAGTGTTCTGACTTGAGATGTAAACCAAGAGGGAAAGAAAGAACATACTTTGCATGCAGGCTTCTCTCTGATGCCTGCAATCCAAGTATTGCTTGTGTAATTACCTGAATTTGTATCAAGCTCAGCAGGAAATGGAGATGACAAGATAACCACCAATCCACCCACACAAGAACCGTGGAGTTGAGTTTTCTCCAGTTGACTTCTGATGTTCCCAGGATGCCTAACAACAAGTAAGCTCTAGCTCATTTTCTTCCATCTTACAGATTCTGTATCACAAAGAAGAAATTCCAGGGCATGAACCATTTTTGGAGCTCTCTGTATTTTACTTCCTAAGGTTTTATGTATGCCCAACTATCTATTCATTTAGAAACTTGTGTACTCCCAGGATTTGTGGCACATAGCAAACTGCCTGCTGTTGTACAGAAAGAAAAGCAAATATAGAAAATTACAGGGGAAAAAGAATGAATTACAGATTCAAAAACATCTCAGTGCCCATCAAGATTTTTTATTCTGATTTGTTTGAAACCTCCTACTCAAAAAAACCATGAAGCAGTCAAAATGTCTTATAAAAATCAGTCACACTATGCTTCCTAGTAACAAATGGTTTCAATACTGTAAAAAAATGTTACTTATTAGAATATTGTGAGTACAAAAGCTTTTCATGTTGTATGTTGTAGAATGAAGTTTTCATATTTAACTGATTTATTGGTAAAAGTAAGCGCAGGCTCAATTTTCAACATTCACACTTCGTATGCAATTGCTCCTCAAAAAGTATTGACATTTTTAACATGGAAAATAATTTGTGAATTAGTGCCACCACTTTTCGAATCTCCTACTAAGCACTGATAATACAAAATTCCACTGTTTCATGCCTGATGTTTCCAAATGAGAACTCATATAAGCTACACAATACAGCTAGCTTTTTTTTTTTTTTCCTTAAAAAACAGGTAGGCTGGAAGAAAATTTAGATTATTCTACTTAAGAGGCAAAGAAATGGAAATCAATAAAATAAAAACATTTCTCTTGCTTACATATGTAGCATCACAAAAGAGGTCCAGGGGCTGAAGGATACACTGTGCATGACTGAGAAGCTAGAAGGAATATGAAACTTTTACCATGTTTCTCTGAGCACTTATAAAATTTAAAAATGAAAATGATACATTATTCTCTATATGTTAAAATAGTTAATAACAAATAACAGCTTGGAAAGTCCCTGTCAGAACTTTTAGAACTTCTTCCCACAGAACCTCACAGATGGTTAAGGTTGGAAGGGGCCTCTGGAGACAATCTAGTTCAACTCCACTGCTAAAGCAGCTTCCTAGAGCACATTGCGTAGGATTGCATCCAGCCAGATTCTTAACATCTCCAGAGAATAAGACTCCACAAGAATTTGTATGTATACTCTCTCAGTTAGAACTGATCTACACACTGATCATTGCGATTGATTTTAAAAGATCATTTATTAAATAAGAGGTGAATGGAAACAGAAATAGATATAGGTACTCATTCTTCTCATTTTATAAATCCAAAATGGTTTTGTGTGATTTTTTTTGTTTCCTTCTCATATACCTGAGAAGCTCTTGTTTTATATTATCAATGTACAGAGAACATGTTTCAGAGTCTTTTCAAACTGCCTTTTTTATTGTCACTAAAGTGATTAATGTGATGAACTGTCTCAATCAACATTTCTCAGTTCCAGTCTAAACGATAACATTTGTCACTGATGGATGTTATTTTTTGATCACGGATGGAATTCATTATTTATAATTTTCCATCTCTGCAATTACTGGAAGATCTGGATTTCCTTCTACTACATCTTGAAGTTTCTGGCAGATATTAAAACAGAGCTGACAGAATAGGTGCAAATATCCTACTATGATAAATAGCCAGACAGAAGGAGCAAAATGTGTCTGCTCCTCCATACTCAGTGAAAATTCACTCAAGTTAAGGGCTAGTACATTATAAAATCTCAGAAGATGACTTGGACAAGACCAGATAAAATAGAGAAGGTGTCATTTTTCTCTTAATATACAGAAGATAGCTTTTATCCACATGCACAAGAAGAAACAAACAAGCAAGAACAGGCAAACTATCAAGCAAACATTAAAAAAAAAGAAAGGAAATGAGATTCCTTATTCTTTAAATTTTGAAGGATTTTTTTTTTTGGTGTAATGCTGTTGGTATCACTGTTATAAAAGCAGCAAGGAAATGAAACCTGCTGGAAGGCAAAGGTGGTTCTTATTAAATCTCTGCAAAGTACAGTTAGACAAGTATCCCAAAACAAAATAAACCTAAGGAACACTCTTGACTTGCACAGCTTCCTTTCACAAATATTTCACCCGAAGACCAAGAAAACTCCAGATATATACCCAAATGATCCAGAAAATCCCTAACATTACAGAAGAAGAGAGAGCTACAAATCCCTGATATTTCAAAGGAAAATAAATAAAAAGGTAAAGCTCATAGTTTAAAAAAAAAAAAAAAGATCAGAACTTCTCATATGATAAAAGAGGCACAGTTTCAATTTTTCAAAATTTTCAGTTCATATCTAATGTACTCTTGCTGCTTGTGCTGACGACACATGGGAGCAAACAGCGAGACGAAGATTGTTATCCAATTGCATGTGATAGGTTTTCTTGCAGATATATACTATCACACACAATTCTTGCTTTTAAGAACTGGTACCTACAAATCCACTTGCTGAAGCCTTTCATTTCACTTAAAAGGCTGGGTGGAAAACCAATACTGTCAAGTCTATTCTGACCTTCAACGTTCCTGCTAAAATGCACTATCTGCTATGCCTTTATCCTTTGTACATACAACAAACACTACAACACTCTGCACTTGCCTGTCTTAAAAATGGTTCAGGCAATAGGAATTTAACTAACTAGTCTTGCTGCCCTCCATTACCTGTATTTCTTATTTTTGTCATATATAAGCAAAACATAAACTATACCTAATGTAAAATGCAAGCTTTCAATTTACTGAATGAAGATTCAGTGCTTCTTGTTAGAATGATAAATGCTGTTATCAAAAAAGAGAGAACAACACTAAAGAGTAGTAATGGTTTCAAAATTATTTTCTTAGTTTATTTTGTGCAGCAGCCATACAAGCCTTCCTTTTCGTATGCATCAAGTCAATAAGATATCTGTTGTGCTTTTGCACAAAGAACAAAGATGTCTTTATCAATTCTCAGAAGTCTGTGGGACAAACCATTCATGCTGTCAAACCTTCTAAAACCCTTTCAGCAAATCATGAAATCCAACAGTGACAAATGTCAACATACTAATTTGTTATAGACGGAACAAAAGCAACATTCAGAGAAGGTGCCTCATTTCATGTTATATCAATCCTTCAGTTTGTAAGAACTTTATGGCAGCCCACAGATCATGTAATATTAAAACAGAGTGGTATTATAATGGCTAAAACTAGAACAATCTACTCTCCTTACAATACGTACCAAACAGTTAAAAAAAACTGTAAACAAAGTCTTTTGTGAACACCAAACTCTTGGCAATGTAGTAATTCTCCTTCTTTCTGGGAGATTATTTCCAAGTAAAATGTTACATCCAAACACAGATTCTCTTTCACACACAGTCACATTTATTGTGCTGGTGGAAAAATGAGATTAAATTACATCATACCCAGTGATAGAAGAGCTTTAGTGTGCATGTGAATTACTTAACTATTATACATCACATCCAGCTATTACTGTTGAATCATATAGCAAAAGGACAATTTAACTGGAAACGCTCATGTGAATTTATTCATCACACAAGTCATCCTGCTATTGTTACTGAATTGCAAAGCAAGAAACAGATTAGTTTGAAATAGCTGGCATACCTAAAAACTGTGCTGATGTCTCATAGTGTGAGGTATTACCAAGCAATGAACTTTTATACACTTCCATCTTCTATAACTTTACCTTTTCACGCATCTCCAAATCAGTTTCAGTCCATCACAAGGACTAATTCAGTATTTTTCCCGTTCTCTGACACACTAACACAGAATACATTTACCTACTCTTTTTAAGGATGCCAAAGAGAAGGAAACACCGTTGTATTCTACAAACATGTACTGCATCCAACATTCCTTCTGGAAATTTCCAACACAGGTAGGTGACTTCAGAAGTAATGCCTCCTGTTTATTTTCATGGAAACTACAACAGATACAAAGAGCACAACAGCACTGTTTGATAGAGCAAAGTCTCAGCTACAAAACACTGTTTTTCAGCATAGTCATCACCATTAGCTATGCATTTTTGCCAGCGATGAACAAGAGCCTGCATGCTGCACTCGTAACAATCTGCTCCAGCAGAGGTGACCCACTGCTTCACAACCATTATGATGGCATCATTGCTAGGAAAATGTTGCCCACACAGTCCACCTTTAATCAGCCCAAAAAGACAGAAGACAGAAGGTGCCAAATCCAGACCATACAGTAGGTGTGCTAGGACAGTCCAGCCAAGATTGGCAATGTGCTCCATGGTCTTCAAACTGGCATGGGGCCTGGCATTATTGTGTTGCAAGAGAAAGGTTGTCTTCTTCTCTGGCCTGACTCTGGAATTTGGAGCCTTCAGCTCTACTGCTACTGATGTGGCAGTGAAGAGCTTATGGTTCATCTGGGTTCCAGGAACTCCAGAAGGATTACCCCTTTCCTATACCAAAAGGCAGTGCATAAAGGATAGAGAGAGGTGGTTTCCTGCTGTGCTAGTCCACAGCAAATAAATTGCTGTGCGACAAAGGATGATCATTTTTCTGTTTTATTTTTATTCAACAGGACTTCAAATAACAAAAAAGAAAAAGAAAACCAGAAACTACTCATATACTCCTCTGAGAATAGTTCTGTTGATACACTAAAAACCCTTTTTGTCAGACCATACCTTCATATTTGCATGCAGTTATCAACCACTCATAAGAACCAAACATATCCCAAAATTTCCATTAAGACCAAACAGAAGCAGTTCCAGTTTCCAGTTAAAAAATGGGTAATGTCAGTTGGATGACAGGTAGTTCCTGTTTGATATTTCCTTGCAGGCTCAGCTGGATCCATGCCTTGTCAGGTGGTTAAGTTTCATTCTATATATCCCATATAGTCATCATTGCTCAAACAAAGATTTTTTTAAACTTCAAATGACATTTGATATTCACATCAATTTGAATTCATGAAGACCAAAATATTGCACAAATGTATGACTTTTTAAAAAGTAGAGACTGAAGCTTCCGAAGACTTAACAGTTTTTAAGCCGAAACCAGTCATTTCACTGTAAATCTTTTTAATCTACAGAGACAGTGTAATTACTGTAAATTTTTTAGTTGCAGCAGAATTCATTGCCAGCTCACTCAGAGAGACTTGCCTCAGTTATCAACCAGCGCATCTCTAACATGGGTACACACTTGCTTGACTGCAGCTTAAACTTTGGCATAGCAGTTTCACACTGTTTTTGGAGCAGAGAATATTTAAAAAGATCCATTCCATACAGAGATCCTATTCTGGATTCAGACTTTAAGTCTAACATGCAAAGGGACAGCACTGTGCCTTTCTGCTGGGCTCTGTACCAAGTGCTGGAGAGAAGAGCTCCTCAGTGGCAACAACACGTTCCTCTCCACCTGCCAACTGTGCCTCCAACAGGTGTAAAATCAGTTGAGAACTAAATGCAAATATTACAGTTATGCTGCTAATGCAAATTGGAAAAAGTAAAAGATATAACTGCAGTAAGTAGAGACCATTGGCTTATTCTTGCCGTAATTGCAGATTGGTTTGAATTTCCAAGTACATGCCCAGTGCATTTTTTTTTTAACAAAGAAGTTGCTCAGACCATAAATACAACTTTGTGAATCCTACTTTCGCTGCCAATAGCTCACTTTTCAGAAAACTATGTAAAACCAAGACTTTATACACACTGTTGTCCTATGTTTCAGCTTTCATTTTATCCTTTTTCCCCTTCCTCCCAGTAAAGGCAGATTGTTTTTCCTAGGTGTAAACCAGGCATCTTCATGCCAGTAAATTGATATATTAGCCCAAAACTGCTCTAGAAGAGTAACAGTTTGAAAGCAGTTCTCTCTGCACTGCTTTAAGAAGCTCTGACGTCTCAAATTCATTGCAGAGGAAACATGATAACCCAAACTTAAGTCATGGGATGCAGAAGGAGGAATTAGTTTGTAAATGTTTTTCTTCCAAGACACAACTTGCACATACTGCTTTTACATATAGGTTTTGTGATATTAATAGGTAATATTTAGCAGTACAAAATCAGAAACAACTGCGTTACTGTCTTACTGAAGCCACTGGGGAAAAGTTTCCCCAAACAGTTCATGAACGTGTTCTAGAGTTATTTGGAGATAACTTAATTCCCTTTCCAAATTAACAATCTTGTCTCTGATATGCCACTTTTTTTTTTGTCTGGAGCTTGAGTAAGGTATAACCCACTAGCACAAGCTGGTGATTGTACCAAAAACGCATATCAAAAACCTTTCTTAAGCATAGATATAATATATGCAATACTGGGCAAACAGCAAGCAGTCATGACAAACCTGACGCTGGTCACCTGGCAAGAAAAAAGATTGCTCTTGAAATTGAAAGGAATTAAACCATCCTTTATGCTACTACAAACAAAGAATATCCAAAAAACATCCCCCAAAAAACGGAGGTGGTCTTTTATTTATAAACCACAATCTTCAAGCAAATTTTACATATTTTCAAACTCACACATCTCATCAATTAATTTCACCCCAAACTATCACATTCCCAAATCCCTCAGAGAAAAAGGAAACATGTAGCAACCTCTTCTCCTTCTCAAAAGCACTCTCAGCAGTCTATTTGCCCTTCCAATCTTCCAGAGGACAGAAAGTTCTTACATATATCTTTCCACCAAGTTCTATGGGCTAACTCTTGATCTTTATCACAAGATCCCTATTAGTCCCAAAGCAAATCTTCACCAGCAACAAACTGGCAATAAGCATGTGTCCATAAGGAGAAAATTTATATAAGAACACTCAGACTGTCGTGTATCACGTATCAGCCTGAGAAAAAACTACATAAAATGTAACAATTCACAACTCCATAGATGCTAGCTTTCACAAGACAAGCTATAATATTTTGACAATGCTCTGAAAAATGCTGTAGTTTGGCAGTTCAGCTTTTCCCAAAAAAAATCCACACTTTTGCTATGTAAGCACAATGAGAAGAAATCTGTCTGAAATTCAATCACTGAAATGTAAAATAAGGCAGCAAAATCTCTAACTTCACTGTCAACACTTTCATGAAAACCTAAACCTTCAAACACTTTTGAAAGCATAAATGTTTTCAATTCATATTTTTCTTCCAAAAATTAAACTATGCTGCAATTATTCAGATGGAAAAGATGGAACAAAAGTTCAGATTAAAATGTTTTGCAAGGGTAATAGTTTAATATACATTCAGAGCTCTAAGTAGTTACTTTACCCAAGCACAGAGGAAAGAGAATGTGCTTGTGCCTTTCAAAGAATATTTTCTTACTATGAGAAATGTTTCAAAAACAGATATTTAAACTGACCTATGCATGTTATTCCAATTTGGAAGATACGTATTATCATTTTGACTTTAAATGTAGTGGAACAGAAAAAAGGGTTACCTGATTGTTCTCAGGATAGAGAAGTCTATTTTTCATTCCTTCCCTCATCATCAAGGTGACCAGTACATCAGAGAAGTCTGTTATGTCTACAACCTACAACCCTTAAAAAGTAGGCAGTGATACACAAACTACAAAAGCTAGCACAGAAGTTTTTATTGTTTATGTTTGGTATAAAATAATTCTAATAACCACGCCTCATTTTATCAGCTTTATCAGTGCATTCACTGTAAGAGGCTCAGAACATGGAAAAACTAGGCATTAATATTAAAACTGCCCAGACTCCCCCCAGGAAGACTTGCTATGGCCCCCCTCCTTTCAACAATTTTCTCACAGTTGCTTAATGAATGTTCTTAGGTATACCATTGAACATTTCCAAAATGAGTATGTGGACACTCACATCATGACTGTCAGTTCTATCCAAACAGTATTCTCTACTTTTAAATTCACATACAGAGGGAAAATAATGAAAATTTGAAGTTTCCTGCACATCATTAAAGAGAAATATTCCACTGCCAAAGAGACCCAAATCATATTGTTTAAATCTTAGAATAAGCAGATAGCACATAGCTGAAGGTTTGACATTTGAGCATTACTGATAACAACAGACACCAGCCCTGCACTTTTAAATCAAGCAATCTCAGCAATAAGTACAAAGGAATCAAATCATCAAGACCTCCACACCACTGCTGAAGGGATTTGCCAGACTTACTGTCACTGTGAAGATCAAAACCACTCACCATATGTATGTATCACACTCAGATGTCAAAAGTCTAAAAATAAGGCCACCAGGAGAGTGGTTTCTAGGCAGATAATAAATAAAGGACACGTTTAGAATAGAAAGGGTGAAAAACATCCAGATAATTAATCATAAAGCTGTTGACCCTTTCTGTCAATCCTATTGCACTCAACAGGCACAGGACTACGCTCAAAGTTGTCACCATAATAGTAAAAACACCTTTTCACCTGGCTTAAGACAAAAATAAGTAAAGACATCACGACGAAACAAGGGTGTTTGAAAAACAGAAATGAAGCAGCTCACTGACACTTTGTAAGAACAATGGCATCAGCATATGCGTCTTCTTGTTCTCGCAGTGTTTTTAAGCTTAATGACTAAATACTGAGAAAAGCCATGTACTTTCCTTAGTGAAAGAGAGGGGAAAAGGCATCCTTTCGTATCATGCTATTTTGGTGCATCACCATTTTCTGACATTTTTGTAAAGCAGAAAAACTGCTATATAAAAACAAAAAATAAGAAGTTGCCAGTGTGTAACAATAGGAGCAAGGGACAACAATGGACTTTGAAATAACATTTCAAATTGAATCTGCTGGAAAGTTTGGTATCTGGAAGCAGGGTTAAAGCATTTTTCTTTTAAAATCCTATTTCTATGACAACCATGCTAAAAGTATCTGAAGTTAATAACAGACTACATGTCCCATCCTCTCCTCCAGAACAGCCAGGTCTGGGGCATCCTACAGATCTCCTGCAACTCCCCTGTAACTCCTTTAGCTATGTTACCAGCATCAGATGGGAGCCAGAAGCCATACATGTAACCACAGACGAGCTCTTTACCCTTACTAAGATCCTTAACTACCAGCTGCTTCCTTCAAGATCTTGGTAACCTTGTCATTGCTGTTTAATTCTGCCACATGAACAAGCAGGAACTGATCCAAAACGCTGGAGCTGATTCAAGTCTGGAGGTTTCTGTGCACTTGCTAACAATGTGCAAACACAAAGCAGGAGACAGATCAAAGCTTAGAAGTTTTTGTTTTGTTTTTTAGTTTTTTTTTTTATTTCCTTGTGGAGCCTTAAAGCGCACCTTAGAAAGACTACGCATTTATCTGCAACCAACTCTTACAGCTCACTAGAACATCTGTCAGCCAAAACACTCTCAGGAAGACCAGGCGGTATTCTAATGCAAAACAGAACAAGCTATTTAAGTATACACACACAGGAACAGACAGTGAGTTGGGTCATGAGCTAGCAACATAATGGTCCTGGATGGCTATAATACTTCTGTAAATACACGTGCTATATGTGATGCCTGCACCACTGAGTCATAGACTATCAGAAATCTTGATTTAGGCAAAACATAGCCCAGAAATGGAAAATCTCTAATCTATAATGTTGATTTATTCAGTTTATGCAGAATACACTTTTCATCAAGGAATTCTGCACTGTGCTATTTTTTAAGCTGAAAATGTATTTTCCCTCCTATGCGAAGATCAGATATTTAGGTGCAGAAAAACTGAATTATGGTACCACTCAAATAATGCAGCCCACATCTCAATGGCAAGAATCACTCAGCTTAGCAACTCTCAGACTTTATCAGCTTTGCTTATTTGTTTAGAAAGAATTTTCTTTAGCAATATATACCTATACGTAAATACATAGTTCTTTAGTTAATGTAGAGATCTGCACACAAGTCTTGAACATATACATTGGACTGGTTAAACGTTAGTAGGCTTAGAACTGAAGAAAAGGAAGAATTTAGATCATAAATATGTTGCTGTCTGGCCTCTCATTTTCCCACTCAGTGCTGTAGCTTTATTTGTTAATTTGACATAGAATGAAATTTGAGCTGGTCATATTACCAAAGCAGAAACAGCAGAGCAAATGCGCTGTAGATGCAGGAGACAAACGCAAAGCTGCTAACAGACAGCTGTTCCCTAGAGGTACATGGACTGGCTGCGTCGCAGCTGCGGTGGTTATCTTATTTGAGCCGATCAGAGCAATGGTGGTTCATCAGTTTTGCGTCTCCCACAGCCATAGAACATATCCTGCATCCAAATCAGAAAAAGCTAATAACTTCAAAGACAGCTGAAAAAGAGGAAAAAGTAAAGCAACAAATCCGACTCAAAACACGAACACTTGGAGGAATTGTGGTGTTTCTGAGTTGGTTGTGTTCTGAGCCCTTTCAGGCAATCCCTTACAGAGAAACGAAAAAAAGTTATGTTCAGACGTATTATTTGTTTGAGAAAATGTTTAAACCCAGCTTCATTTCTTCAGATGTATTGCGTCTGACTCTTGTTATTTCAATAGGAGACAGCTGTGTATCTGAGGATATGATTTTATTCTAATTTATATTAGGATCTTTGTATCTTTATATTTATGTACTCTAACAGTTACGTAACTTTATGGTTCCTAGGTATAAAATACATTTCAAGACATAAAACATTGGCTAAGTTTAAAATTTAAGCTAAAAAAGCGAAAGAACTAAACAATGCTAAGAAAAGGGAAGGTTTAGTTTGGATGTCAGGGGGAAGTTCCTTATTGAGAGAGTGGTGAGGTGCTGGCACAGGCTGCCCAGAGAGGCTGTGGATGCCCCATCCCTGGAGGTGTTCAAAGCCAGGTGGGATGGGACCTTGGGCAGCCTGATCTAGTACCAGATCTGGAGGCTGGTGGCCCTGTCTGCAGTAGGGGGGTTGGAACTTGATGATCCTTGGGGTCCCTTCCAATCCAAGCCATTCTGTGATTCTATGAAATGATCCTAAGCCTGACAGAAGGCTTCTGACACCCACACAAGGGGCTATGCACATCCTGAACTAAAACAGGAGGATCTAAATGCAGCTAAACATAAAAGATCAGCTCATTGACCAGTAATTCTCACAAAAATTTGTTGTTTGGTAAAAACATGCTTCTTAGAAAAAAAGTTGCATCCAAATACATTTCTGGAGCATTAGTAGAACCTAACAAGTGAGCAGAAGTTGATACTTACTGAAAGAGGGTAAGCATTCTTTTTCAGCAGCAAAACCACAAGAAGAGCAACTATTTTTTTTGCATCCTTCCTATAAGCACTACCTCTAGCTTAAACTCTGCCAGCTTCTCCTTGCTTGCCCATGAAGCAAATAAACCCTGGCAAAGCAGTGCCCGCACCATCTTTGCATGACAACAGGGAGGTAGATAACTTCAGCATACCGATGGCATAGAATCAGACAGTCTTAAAGTGTCCCTTGCTGGCCCCACACAAACTTTACACAAAGGAATTGCCAGAATAGATCTTTGCAACACGCGTTACGAAATAGACCCCAGGAGTAATGAGTACACAGCAACCTCATTCTCTGGGATCTTATAAAGGAATATGTGCAACCACTGCACAGAGCTTCATGAAAGTCTTCTGGAGCAATACACTGCTCTCTGCAAACAGTACCACGGCAAGAAAACCCCAAACCATCCCTATTTTAAAGTTCCTTGACCAAGGAATGCTCCAGGTTACATTCTATTTAAACATCAAGTGATACAAAATAATCAAGTGCTTGCCTTTGCTTCCCTTTACCTTTCAGACTTCCCCACACAAAATGAAAAAGAGAGCTGGTATTTGTAACAATGTTGTAAACACTGACAATTTAACAGAAAAAAACACAACCTATTTGAAAAGAAAACACATAGCACTCTTCAATTGACTGGAAAGTGATAACAAGCTTGCCAGTGCTAGATCCATATCTCCTACCCTAGTTTCTCCAAGCCATAAATGGCAATGGATTATTTTCAGCTCACAGGTAGCAACTCTCAGCAAATCCACGACCAAAGAAAGGAAATGATCTCAAGGCTCCTTGTCTCTGCATGGCATAACTACGGAACTATGACAGCAGCCTGTATTAGCACAATTCCTTCTATCTGAACATTGCCTATTTTTTTTTTCTATGAATTGTGCACTTGGAAAAAGACAGCTGGGCTTTAAAATGCTGCATATAATACCACATTTTGTTCGTCTAATTTCTTTGTAAAGAGTGTGAGAGAGTCATAAACTGAACAGAAATAGCTGTTCCTGGCAGAACAATCACTTAGATTTCAAGTAACATAAATGCATATACTATTCTTATTTGCGGCTTTTGCAAACTGAGTTGATTTAAAGCACCACACAAAATAAGGAGGACTACCTATTTTTGACTTCCGAAATTTTTCAAACTTGCAATTTTTGTATTTACTTCAGAAGTTTAGAAGAGGAAAAAATGACTAGAAGACACAGAACACCAGACCTGAAAGGTTCACAGCAGAACACAATGAAAAGCTAAGCATCTATAAGGTACAGATTTTTTTTTGTCTAGAAAAAGCTGCTTCCACTCAGCTGCACATGGGCAAGTGGAAGATGCAGTCATCCAGAGCAAACACCTTAAATAACTCCTTTACTGTCAGACAAGTACTTAATCCACTCAGGTGGAAAGCCTGGGGTGTTAACAAGCAATTGTTATAGAAAAAACTGCTAGTTTAATCTCATGACAGGAACTCGCATACAAGATAATAAAACTTGGTCCTACACCTGATACCAAACATAAATTTTCTTGACGCACTCAGAGATAATTATCTCTGTGGGTAAACATACCAAATCAGCCACCTGATTTACTCAGGCAGGTTATCAGCAATACAATTTCATGTCTACTAACACAGCAGATAATTTGGACCACAGCATCCACACGCAGAAAAACACTTCTGAAAAGGTATCAAACCAAGCAGCAATGAAAAATCTTTTTCTTTTAGGGTTTTTAACTTCTTCCAAAGTTCGAGCTTCCAGAAGCACAGATCCTTGGAGGAAGGAAGTGGTTGACCATTTTACCCCAACTTAAAAGCAACACATAATGTTCTCTTGTTTTCACTGTGCATGCAGTTTTCGTGGTAACTATACTGATAATCCATACAAAAAAAGGTGCACACAAGTAGATACACATTGCTTATTCCAAAACATAAACTTGCTTTCAATCAACATAAAAAGGGATAAAATTGACTACTCAGGAAATCACAGAGCAAAGTACTATGCTCAGATGAAAAACAGAATGCTAGAATGGCGTGAGAAGGTGGTGATGATTTATTATGTCTGACATTTTCAATCAATTGAAGATCGGACACAGATCAGTGTGATAACAGTTTATAAACAGGAAAGATTTATTCTTACATCAATTTGGAATAGTAAAAGCAAAATTTTATCAGAATAAGAGGAACAAACTGGCAGACTAAAAAAACCTTAACATAATACAGCCATTTTTAAATGTGATATTGTATTGTTACCTTCACAACAGAAGTATAGTGCAACAATATTACATTCAGATCCGGATAATTTGTGCTTGACTACATCTGGCTGCGCAAAAGATAGAAAACAGAGGACAAGCTTTCTAGCACATTTACCCATCAGCTGAGACTGGTTTAACTCAAAGTTTCACTTCGTATTTTTTTAATGCAAAAGAAACTTAAATTTATGAACTGATTGGGAATGAATACAGATTAATCTCTCATTTTTTTAGGCGTCAAGATCAGCATCTTAGGAACACCTTGCATTTTCAGACATACTATAGGAAATTAAAATATCCAAATCTTTGTGTATATTTTTGGCCATTTAATCCATGTCTCCCTATTAAGGTATTTCTCCGGCTCCTACATATGTTATGTGGTTAAAAACAAACAACTATGATCTTCAGGATACGAAAACATACCTCCAACCGATGTCAACATGAACTCTGTGAAGACAATCTTAAACCAGAATACAACCCAGAAGTCTTTAAAAACAATATCACAGAGACTGTGTAAATCTCAGACAAATGGCAATTCTTCCCTCTCCTTGTAAGCATGCGATGCCCGTTAGCATTACTAAGACCTATGCACGTGTTTCAAAAGAGCAGAATATATTATACAAAATCAAAGCTTTCTAAGCCAGTTATGGTGATGGTATCTTCCAGCACACTACAAAGAAATGGTAGCGATCGGAGGAGGGCTGAGTTCTTTCCGAAAAAAAAAGCGAACACCTTCAGCTCCTAATGGACACTGAGAGCACATAACCAAACAGCGATCAGCTCTGAGCCAAGACATTCAGGTGACAACACTTTCTGAAGCTGCTTCCAAAATACTGCCTGTAAATGTTCCTTTTATCAAAGGACAAAGTACTAAATATATCACAGGTTATGTGAGGAATGAAAACTATGGAGAATTCCAACTGACGAGTTACAGCAACTCTGAGAAAATCTGTGGGAGTAGAGACAGCGATGACTAAACCCTAACACACAGTGAGACTGTGCACCATACAAACATCATGACCGCTAGAGATGCCAGAAGTTCACTTTAGTATAATGCGGCTGTAAGCAATTTGTATACTGCTAGCTAGAATGAATTTAAATACAGATTTCTCTAGTGTGTGTAATCTCCAATTCACTTAAAAGATGACAAATATTAAAATTCATTCCAGCTAATAGTCTATCACTGGAATTCTTTTTAAAAGGAGCACCCATACTGTGACCTTAGTGTCAAGTAACTTAAAAATACCTCAGAAAAGGAAATCTCTCTTCCACTTGAAATATTGTCATTGCTAATAATCCACGAAAATTTGTGCATTTCCATCCTGCTTTCTACAAAATGTTGCCTCTACTTACACACTTTTTAACTGAACTACTTTTCATTAAACAAATAATAAATATCAGAATGTATTATGCAAACTTGGACAATTTCACAGCAAATTAGCAATGTATTCAGTAGCTCATCTCTGTTATGAATTTACTGCATCTGTAATTCCTGGTAGGTACGTACATAAAAGCAAAAGTAAAATATCAATTTACCAGGATCCTCCTCATTGATTTAGTTTTATTAACCCACACTGCGCAACCAAACAATAAAACCAACAATTTACCATTAAAGCCACTTTCTAGAGTTTTTCTTGTCATATTACTGAATTACCTATCAAGTTACAATGGTTATTTTATATTCTACCACCCAAGTAAGATTTTTATCAGTGTCCTAATAGCTTTGATAGCTTTTGCAGCACTTTCCAAGTGAAGATTAATGAAGTACTCAAATGACAATGCTATCAGAATTAAAAGATCATGTCACTGGAAAACACAAACTAACAAATACTCAAATACTCATAATACTGTGCAAAACTAAGACACTGTGTAAATAACTGCATTCATAAAACAAGTTGTTTTTTTTTTTTTAAAAAAAAAAAAACAAGATAAAACAAGTTTCATAGTCTTGATCACTGGAAAAAAATGTGTAGACCATAGAATTTAAAGCTTTTGTTAAGCTTTAAAGTAACACTAAAAAAAAAAAAAAAAAAAAAGAATAAAACAGTCTGCTATAGAACTCAATGTCTCAGAATCTTTTAACAATCTTTACATGTTTGAGTAAATGAGTAAATGATTCCTGAAAATACACACTATGCATAAACAAAAGCTGACGACAGAACAGAACTGTTTTAATCAACATAAACACACAACAGCATGAAGTTTTGGAAAGTCTTCCTAAAGCCCTTCAATATAAACAAACCATACATGGGGGCAGGACTAATTCCAGTCTCTTATACTTGCATAATTTGGGAGTACTTTAACTAGATTTCAGTAGAGGTAATCTACTAACAGCGTTATGGCTAGAAGCAAATTTGGATTCTGTACAGTTTTATAAATCACACTGCATTAAGCCATGTGACTAACATCTGTTGCACATTGTTTTTTCTTTGATCGTTCCTCCAGGGGAAAAGCAAAAGCAAAGATGTTTCTTGTTTTGATAGGGAGATATATGTATATATATGCAGTACTAAATATTTATGCAAAACAAGCATGGGCAACCACATTCCCCTTGCTCTCGGTAACAAGGTGGTACAGTACGTCCTGTTTCTACTACCTTGGAGAATTCACTTGGCAAAATTAATTTGACCCCAATGACATTTATCTCCCAGGTGTACTTGTTTTCTTCAGTTTCCCTGTGTTGCAGATCACCACACGTTTCAACACGGTAAAACTTTTCATGGTCCTTTCAGTTTTTGTGTCAGTATGATAGAATGCTTCTGAGATACAAGCATTGAAATAAATATATTCTGAATTCTATGGAAAGCAAAACTGAAATGCAGACATTTTGATATATTCCTGAAAAAGCCTCTGCTTATAAATCTAATTCTGCTACATCCTACTAGCATTCTTTATTGTCTCTTCTTTACTGTGATTCTTTCACACTTCTGAGCCACGACGATGATATCAACATGTAGGCTTTTGTTTCCTGTTCACTAGCTGTTGTCCAGTTGTGTTATGTCTGCACACATCTGCAAGAGTTCCAGTTAGCTGAAGATAAATGTAGTTAACTCTGGAGGTCACTGTCTCCAACTTGACTGCTGACAAGCAAGAAACTTTGCAAGCATTACTGGCTCAACACATCCAGGCTGTTGAGCTACTAATTAGTCACAGGTTCCATTACAGTTCTTTCTATATTGTCTGGAGTTACTTGGGCCACACAGGTTCCTGACAGGCTTGTTTCATTTACCAGTATATTCTCTAGGCAGAAGTTCTGTGGACTCGGTTGACCAGCATCTTTATCTTGATGAGACAAAGGTACAGGATCCATTAGGATCCATTAGGATAATGGCTCTGTACCTCCTTCACTTCTAGGCCATGTCTTACTTAACTGCAGCTTACAGGGTTGACACTAGCTCACAAGACCTACTGATAACTCTACTGGTTTCTGGTTATAGCTTCTTCTGAATTTAACACCTCAGCTGCAAAGAGTTTAATGTTTAACAGAACTTCTGTTGAAAAAAAAAATAATAGAGAGAGCTAAAACTAAGCCACAAGTGATAACATTTCTTTT
>WBMW01006388.1:242150-266742 GCA_013396635.1 Penelope pileata | reverse complement strand
TTTTTTTTTTTTTTCTGTTAATACTGTGGAGAATTGCAATAGTATGTGTGAGTGGGGATGCCTGGGTGTGGAGACACTGGGAGGACCACACTGTAACAAAAAGGAAGCTCTTCCTGTCCTGCGCTAATGGCACTTTGATTGGCACACCTAATCTAGATAAAGATCGAGATGAAGACCTCAGCATATCTAAGTGCAGTTTCCGAAGCCACCTGGATCTGGAGACAAAGAATAGTGAACACAGCCTGATGATTCACAAAGTCAGAATGGAAACACTGATCACAGTGCACCTCTTGAAATGGGTACAGAAAGGCATATCCAAAAGGTGTATCCAAAACCTGCTTGTGAACCCAAGACGAACCTAGGGAGACATTAAGGATCTGAAACACGACCTTCCTTTCATCACAATGGATCCAGAACCTAACATTTGGACTCAAGTATCGTGGTGCCTGATTGCTGGACAGACTTCTTGGACACTGTGTATGTTCTACTGCTTGAGCGTGACAGTGCCACCTATTTCATTTCAGGTTTGACTGTTGATAAAATCATTTTTCCCATCTATAACATCTTTCCATGGATATTTGCTATTGTTAATACAACACTGCAATGTTCTTCTCTACATTACAGTTTAAGACTGTTCGTGTAGTCTGTATGTGATGTATTTATTACAATTTGATAGCGTTTATTGCTGCAAGGGAGATAAAGGTTATATACCCTTCAGTGTTTTAAAGCGAATGGTCCAGTTATTTATGTATCTCTAAACTGTTTCAGCTCTCAGAGAGATTTTCTTGCAAATCAACTGGATTATTTCTACAGGAATCTAGAACAGGAATCTGTGTTGCAATTGTGCACCATTTCACCCCAACAAGAAAGTAAGGGTCTGAATAAATAGCACTAATCTGAGCAGCTTCCTATTTATCTCACGGGGCAAGAATAAATCTACTACAAAGTAGATCTCCCCAAATGCATGCATTCTAGGTGTTGGGAACTCTACGGTAACTATTTAAAACTATTCATCCACTATAACCGCACTGTTACTTGTTAACACAGACAATGACAACCAAAGGGCAGATATTTTAAGACTGATTATTATTTTCCTTGATATTTTCTCTAAAGCAGTAATAGAAAGTAATATTCAGAAGCAAAAATATCCAGAAACGTTTGTAAAGTTATTGATTCACACTTCTAAGCACAGTGATCTCTAAATTACAGTTTAGATCAACACTGTCATTCTAACTTATCACACTTAGCTTCGAATCTGATTTCAATACAAAACAGGGACATACTGAACTTATTATCTGATATCTGAACTGATTTAAAGGAACTGATCATGTGAACTCAGTTATTCAGCTCAGCAGAATTTCACAGGCTTACACACTTCTATTACAAACCACCCATGGCATTCAAACCATCCATGAAGTTGATTTTAAGCAACAGGTCCAAGACAGAAGATACTTCAACATCCATTCCCTTTCTGGTTTATTACAGTTAAAAATAAAAAAAAAAAATCAAAAGAGAAGGTGAGCCAATCCCCTCAACACACACTCTCCAAGAATAACAGTGAAGGATTTGAAGTTTTTTCAACAGTTGCTGGACACAGTCTTTACAATAGTATCAAAAATGTGTACTTTGCTGACAAATCAACACTGCCCAAGCCATTTTTAGCATTTTGGCCATCCACAAGACCTTGTAAACAGCCAGTATTTTTCATCTGAAAATAGAAATGTTTCTCATGGAAGATGTGGTAAACCACCTCAACACTCACCTCCAAACATTCTTAGCCAAATCAGAGAAGCAGAAGGCTATTTAAGTTTAAACATGGACTACCACAGTGATGTGTAAAGTAGCTGAACATGATACATAGTGGAAGGAAACCAGAAAGAAACAGGAAATTACATTCCTTGGCAAAATGAGTCCAAAGCTGCCAGTGTCTGATGGTTGCAGTACTGCAAAATGAGTGCTACATGTGAGCCAAACAGCAGCAGCAGCAGCTCACTGTAGGCTGTAATCACAGCTCAGTAGCAGATTCAGCACCAAATTTAACTAATCAGCATATAAATGTCAGAACAGCAACACTAGCCAAGCAGACAGGATTAGCTATTCTAAAAGCACAGAACATGTGACAGATGAAAACTATGCCTTCTGACACATGCTGGAGACTCCCAAAGATTATGGTCCCAACTCAGAACTATAAAGACCCCCCTAAGCCAATATCTAGCCCACTGCTGCTGAAGTTAGGGAAAAATCTCAGGGCTCACACAACATATCAGCACAAACATGGTCAGAGCTTTCCTTAGGAAACTAACAATGGATCATGTGACACTAAATAAACATTTGGCTATTCTCTCTCACCAAGAGTAACTGAAATTTTACTGGGACCCTTGTGAATCCTCATGGTAGCAGATGTGGGGACTGAGCAGGGAAGGAAGTAGTTCAACAAAATGACAAAGTGAAAGGATAACTATAAAGTGAAACAAGCTGCTGAGCACTATGAATTTGATAAAACTGTCTTTGAGGAATGAGGCCTCCCACCTGACAGAAAGCTATGACAGCAAAGAAATGAGGACAGCAAACACAGGAAGTACAGGATCCAAGCCATTAAGCAGAGGGAGACCTAACTGGATGGTCATGATCAAAGTTAGCACTGAATTACAACATGCATAAAGGAAAGAGATCATAGCTTAGAGATAAAGAGGGTGAATGTAATGAAAGAGAAAAAAATAGACACGCAGCAGCAGAGAGAAGTGAAAAAAAAAAAATCCTAAATGCCAATGCTATTAAAAAAAAAAAAAAAAAAGATATCATGAGATAAGTTTTCAAAGAGGACAATGATAAATAAGACCAAAAGCTACACTGAAATATAGGAGGATTAAGTTACGGTCAGAGGCAATAAGCATATCATAAAGCACTTGCAGACAGTCTCAAAGCTGGAGGGGAAAAAGCTGTGACAAGAAAGGCATTCCTGCCTCCTGATTCATATAAAGTCAGAGTTTTAGCACCAAATTTTGTTTATGTAAGAATTTACTGGAGAAATTACATATTTCCCAGAACAGAAACTAGCCCTGAAGTATTGTAAAACCAAGAGCTTTGAAACCTGGCTGTACAGGCATATAGTATCCAACCATTTAGTACTCAATAACAAAAAAATAATCAGATCATAACAATAACTCAGGAAGCTGTGTTGGTGCCAACGAAGAGAAAATATTCTCAATGACCAATAAATGATTCCACTAATTATTGAAGAGAGCTATGGTAAGTTTTTTGTTTGTGGGGTGTTTTTTTTCAACCAGAGAGTATGTTAACAAGAATACTGGTACTAGAAACGAGCCGAAGTATATATTTGGGAAGGTTTGCAGAGAAACGTGGAAAGAAAACACAGCTAAAGCAAAAATGATTCATTGCAGAGAAAGACCTATCTTCATCACTTCGTAGTCTGTGTTCTGAGTGTTCTGTCTGGATTATTTTTAGCTTATGCTAATTTTTCTTTTGATTCGTCTTTCTTCCCAAGCTTTCTGGAAGTAAAAAAAAAAAAATAAAATAAAATAAAATTCTTGAATTCTTGCCCCAGAGTAAATAATTCACTGTCTGTATATTTCACAAGATCTAAAAGCTTGTGTATGCTGCTCACTTAAATTACCCTGTGATCACACTTTTGGAAAAACATCAAAACCAGTAGAAAGAACTCAACCCACAGACACAGAAAAACATAAATCTTCCATAAAGTTCTTTTTCTGTTTGTAAACATTCTGTGGTCCATTTCACAATCAAGTTAGACTTGAATTTCTTCATATCAAAGCTTCTATTCTGAATTTCATTTTGCAGAAGGAAAGGGAGCAACATTAAAAACAGGCTTTTTTAGTACCAGTTCTTAGGAAATCCATTCAAAAAAGCCCTTCTGGAAGAAGTGAGAATAAACATCAAATACACAAAAACATGTGTAAGAACTTTGAAAGCCTTGTTTCAGAGTTTTGGGCAGGTGTTTGGTTTTGTTCTTAATTAACAGACACTTTTAGGAAAATTTGTTTAAAAAGACCCCAAAACAAAGCATACGTATAATTTGATAATAATAATCAATAATAGAATAGATTTAATAAATAGAATAATCAAACAATACAATATTGGACTCTCAACTGAATTCTGTAACAAGCTCTGAACATGCTCATCTCCCTTTGTCCATCATGGATCAAAAATATTTCCTAATAAAGGACAAAAAAGTCTTAAGTAGAGCGATAAACCCATCTTGAAATCTACACTAATTTTACCCTTACACAAGTTTGAGGATTTGTGAGTTTCAGAAATAATCTATTGCTGCCTTTTTTTTTTCCTTCCCACTTTGCAAGAATGAAAGGAAAAAGAATCCACAGGCATTGTTTGATAGGGCTATGGGTTCCTTACCCTAATTAGGTACTTTGGAAGATCTATTCCTTTACTGTGGCTTTTGGATACTGCCCAAAATTAAAATAGTAACAGACAGAAATAACATGCAGGAACTGGTATTGCAGTAACTTACTACATTCATAATGTTTATACTTCACTGGTGTCAAGTATACCGTTTGGAGGACCTGAAGGAAATTTTTCACTGTGTCTTGCAGTATACCCCAGTCAAAACTGTTTTCTTTACCTACTGATCTAGCTGTGTTTGGAACATGTTCACTGGCTCTACACTATCTTACAGTCTGTTCCGTGATAGGTGCCTATGTCCTTGCTCACTTCTATTTGTTTTACTTCATGATATCACTGCTCAGCTCCTCCATTATCTGTTCTTCTTCACAACATAGATAAGTAACTATTTTGCAACTCTGCCTATCCCTTTCTTGATACTACCTGCTGGTTTCTACACCTCTGCAGACAAAAACAAGTGAAAACCAGTGGTTTGTCCTCCATCAAATCATGGAATAAAGTGCCTTGAAAGCAGTCTTTATGTGTGGAACTGCTTAGCAGGAGACACCTCATTACAGGTATACATAGCTACTGTGAGTACTGGAAGCAGTCTGTGCTTGTAAGGATTGACATCACCTGCTAATTCTTCCCATTCTAAAACAGAGAACTTGTCTTTGGCTCATACCTTCATTTTTCTTCCCAGAGCTGCACATTAATCCTCATTGTAGGACTAGAGGGAGGAGGCCTGCTCTTCTGTTTTCTGTTTATTTGCTTGTTTTGAGAGGTTAGGAGACATAGAAGGGAAGAAGTGCAAGCCATTTTTCTTGTCTAAGACTACTGTTGGCTCAGTATCTGCACAGTTTATATCCAACAAAGTTAGAAAAATAAAGACTTAGAAATAGTAATGACAGGCATCTTTACACCAAGACACTAATAAAATCTCCCTTATTGTAACTCTATTGTAACTAAAATCATTTCTCAGTTGAACAGGAAACAATCAAACAAAGGCTAGGAAATATATCCTAGCTGCTTTCTTCCAATCAAACCATCCAGCAAAATCAGCAGTAGATGAGCAAACACAGTATCACTTAACACAGAAAAAAAAAAAAAAAAAAAAAAAAGCAAAACCCNAAAAAAAAAAAAAACAGGCACAACCTCTCCCCCAGATATAATGACTGATAGCAATGCCTTCTTGGACTAATTGCGCTGCAGGAAGACCTCACTGGCATTTCCAAAAACTTAACTACATTATTAAACAATTTCTAAACAAGTGAATGAAATCATCCTATGGCTCTACCGCTGAAACATTCCATACAAGATAATACCTCAGACAATAAGATTAGTATTATAGAACATGCACCCTTAGACTGTTAGATCTTGTCACTAAAGATCCCACTTTTTACCCCCGATTTCAACAGCTTTCACTATTTTTAATGTACTGAAACTTCTAAATATGAAACGAACACTTCCAAGATCAGAAATAATAAAGAAAATGCATCTTGTATGTTTTAACATAAAGTTTTTAAAAAATAGTACTGCATACTATTTAAAGACATTTTTCATTATTACTAGCAGCCCAAAAGTCTGAAGTACGCATTTCAAACTTGGAAAGAGACAGTACATACTATAATAAACAAGGAGAGTTTGGGAAGGATGTGCAGTGTTAGAATTCTGGGCTTGGGCTCAAAGGACCAGTGCTCAGTTCCTTACCCAACATTGGCATCAGATGGGAGAGGAAAAAGGGTTCATTAAATTGCACGCTTCTTTTATAGATTGTCCTGTAAAATCTACAGACACAAATTAGCACCTGTAAAATGAGAATACTTTCCTACTGCTTCCTAGGATTTCTTGAAAATAAAATATATTAGTTGTCAAAAGGCTCTCAGAGAACCATGGCAACGTGAGTGGGTCATACAGGTAACGTGGAAGTAGGGGGTGTGGGTGGGTGTCATCTGTCACGGACCAGAAAAGCAAGGCAGTGGAAGCAACAAAGACCTAAAATCGTAGACAGGTTTGCAAGCACCTCTTTTGAGGTGGATTTGCAGGCACCTCCCTGGCCAGAAGCAGAACATGGAGCTCATGATGGATTACTTTACCCATTATGACCAGATTTGATAGAGCTTTTGCTCAGCAATGCCACTGTTTTGTAGGAACATGTATTCTCTTTAGCCTTCTCTGAAGTAGCCATCAGCAAGTACTCAAAATCTTACTCATACAAAGAAATGGCTTGGGCTCCTTAAATCGGCCTCCCATAAAAGCTTCCAAAGTAACATGATGCAGCTCATCAGTAATGGGATCACCCACTCATATTGTGTTGTTTTCATTCTCCTTCAGTTGACAACTTTTCTAAGGGACATCTTTCTATCTCAAATCCCTATCTTTATATCTTTATCTTTCATCTTGCTCTCTCTTTAAAAAAAAAAAAAAAAGTAAAATAGCAACCATTTCATATATATAGTTTTAGTTTCGGTGTTTTGTTCAAACTTGACACCACGGTTGCAATGAAATAGACTGATACTTGCAGCTGGCAGCTGGTGCCAGAATTGAAGTAGTATCCATGGATTTGATGCTTTCTGTGTGTTTAATTTGAAATTTTCTGTGTGTTTAATTGAGATTTGAGCATTATTTGCCTGCATTTAAAATCTAAAATCTATTACCTGCTTAAGGTTCTTCCCAGGTACAGACAGTAAATTAGAGACTATGAGAGACAGAGAGAGGAAGAATACTTAGCATATCTAGCACAGACTTGTTGATGGTGGCAACAGATTAGTGATTGCACTGTTGAATATCATGTGATTAGACTCAGCTCACTGATCTAGCATATCCAGGTAGCTCTACAAAGCTTTTCTGCCCTCAAGTGGATACACAGTTCTGCCTAACTGGGTATTACCTGCAAACATGCTGCAGGTGCACTTGATCTCCTCATCCAGATAACTGATGAAAATGTTAAACAAAACCAGTCCCAGCACTGGGCCATGGGGAATGCCACTGATGACTGAGTGCCAAGTGTATTGAACTTCATTCACTATGTCTCTTTGACATGGTTGGCCATCAAACCAGTTCTTCATCCAGAGAACCATACAACAAGTCACGAGCAATCAGTTTCTCTAGGAGAATACTCTAGGAAATGGTGTCAAACACTTCACTAAAATCCAGGTAGACAAAATCCCTCATCTCCTAAGCAGGTCATCTTGTCACAGAAAGAGATGAGGTTGGTCAGGCAGGACCTGCACTTCATAAAACCATTCTGGCTGCTTCTGTTCACTGGTCTGTCCTGTATATGCTGTGTGATGACATTCAAGATGATCTTCTCCATAACCTTCCCTGGCACTAAGGTCAGCCTGACAGGCCTGTAGCTCCTTGGCTCCTCCTTTCTGCCCTTCTTGTAGGTTGGAGCCACATTTGCTAACCTCCAGTCATTTGGGACCTCCCCAGTTAGCCAGACCTGCTGTTAAATATTGCAAAGTGACTTGGCAAGCATTTCTGTCAGATCCTCTAGTGCTCTTGGAAGAATCCCATCCAGACCCATAGACTTGTGAATGCCCAAATGATGTAGTAGGTCACTTACAGCTTTTCATTGGATTGTACGAGCTTCATTCTGCTGTCTGCCACCACCTTTCAAACCAAGGGGCTGTGTACTTTGAGAACAATTGACGTTACTAAAAAAGACTGAGGCAAAAATGTCAATAAAGCACCTCAGTCTTATCCTCATCTTTGATCACTAGCTTTCCCTTTACGTTCAATAAAGGATGGAGATTCTTCTTAATCTCCCTTTTGCTCTTAATGTATTTATAAAAATATTTTTACTGTCTTTTACTGCACTAGCCAAACTGAGTTCCAGCTGGGCTTGGTCCTTGTAATTTTCTCCCTGCACAGCTTGACAACAGCTCTATAGTCCTCCCGAACTGCCTGCCCCTTTCTCCAGCGCCCATGAACTCCTTTCCTTCTGGGTTCCTGAAGAAGCTCTCTGCTCAGCAGGTTGGTCTTCTCCCTTGCTGGCTTGCACTGGGACAGCCTGCTCCTGCACCTTTAAGATTTCCTTCCTGAAGGAGGCCCAGCCTTCCTGGACTCCTTTGCCTTTAGAGCTGCCTCCCAAGGGACTCTGTCCACCAGTCCTCTAAATAGGCCAAACTCTGCCCTCTGGAAATGCCTGGTAGCAGTTCTGCTAACTGCCTTCCTTACTTCATCAGGATAAAAACCCTATCACTTCACAATCACTGTGCCCAAGACAGCCTCCAACCATCACATCACCCACAAGTCATCCACTGTTTGCAAACATTACGCATACATAGTAGGTCATGCATATATAAATTTAGTCTGTATGATATAGATGACATATAAAATACAAAATCATATAGCTGCTCTTCGTATATGTGTATATATACATACTTTTCATGAGCCAAAGCATTTTATGCCAACTTTAAGACGCAGACAAGTTTTTACAGCCAGTTATTAACCACTGAAATAAAAGTTTATATTGGAAACACTTAGCCACTCTTCATCATAACGGTGTGAGTGGGCTATGCCAAAATTACAATCTCAGAATTTTATAAAATGCAGTCACTACTCTACAGTAGCATCACAAAGAGTCCAATTAACTCTCTGATTATTGCAGGAAGTAATAACATTTTTTGCACCTAAAACCAAGAAAGATGGATGTAAAGAAGGAGGAATCGTTTCATGTCTCAACTTAAGGCCTCAGTTCAAAGTAAAGGGATATATGAGGAGGTTTATTCTAGACAATGTAATGTTTATTTCACTCATGTTGAGTAAGTGTATTTCTGTACAAGAGCCAATTTTAAGAATGTTTACATACATTTTTTTGTATTGTCTATTTTTTATGCTTTGCAGTGTGGGTCCTGCCTCTTCAAGAAACTCAAGTACATGTTGCACCAGTCAAGAACTCTTTTAACAACTCAGGGATCCTACAGCAAAGGAAGCAAGTGGATTTGAGACTTATAAAGCAATATTCCTTATTCACCTCATAGAATTACAGGAGCACAAGTAGGGATTCACTGGAGCACAAGTAAACATGTCTGAGATTATATCTTCAAGAAGAAAGACAGGTAAATACTGTACTTCATCTTCCAAAAGCACAATGAAATGTCTACAGAAAACCATTAGAAATGCAAAGAAAAGTTTGTGATGGTGTAGAATAACATCTGGCTTAGTGATTGACATACTCCATAGCAGAACCTCAACTAAGGCACTTTGTATAATGAAGGACATGTTTCAGAACTCCAAATTAACCAATTTTATTTATTTATTTTTCTGGGGAGGAGTTGAAGAGTTCGTTCTTTGTATTTTGAAATCCAAATGTGGTTTCCATATGTAAAGGAGGATGATGAGGTTTGTGTCCTCTAAGATATCTCAAAAGCAGGACACTGGGTTTCAGAGACTTCCCATCATCATCGCCGATACTCAAGACAGTTTTATTATTGTAAGACAAGAATGCAAGATCACTGTAAGTAGACAATTCAGACTGAATTACCTCAAAACAGTTAAACAGCAGCACAGATATTTTTCAAAAAAGACAAGCAAATAGTACTGTTCTCAGTTTAACCACTCAGATTTGGTGTTAATAACTTTCTAGACTAGCAAATTCCTCAAGTTAGTCTTCCTACCAGATAGGCAAGAGAATGGGTGACTGAAAGAACTGAACAAGTCTCTTTAGAGACAGGAGTGATTCAATACTGTGAACTCATCTTCTACACTTTTGTGTCCACAAAGAAGCAATAATCTTACAGCTGAAAAGCAAAGAAATCATAACTGACAGACTGATATAATACATGAGCAACTCAATTGTGTATAGATCTAGTTTGGTCCTGATGAGTGTTAATTAAGGGCCTATGACGGGTCCAGCACAGACTGCTGATTGTAATAAGGCTGGCATTGGTTGAAATTTGGTTTCAATTCAAAATTTATTTTCAGAGCACAGAATTTGCATTTTCTCTTCTGACTGGTGCTGCAAAAAATACACCGGAACTACAGAACAGTTTTAATCTGCCTTAAGTCCATGTAGTTGCCTCCCCACTTTGAGTAGACCTCTAAGTTGCTTTATGCTTTATGCTGTTGCTACTGGAAGGAAAACAACAGACATTACTGCAGAGATGTTATATTGAGATATCACACTGAAGCAAAAGGGGGGCATCATCTGAACTGTAGTGCCTGTACAAGCCATTTGAACAACCTCTCTTTAGCAATTAAGTAAAGAACAGCTATTGATTTTGCACTCTAAGGATGGTGAAATGAGTTAATTTTCATTCGTCATAACCCCAAATAATATTTCATCAACCTATTAGAGTGTTAGAAAGGCTAAAAGGAAAAAAAAATATCCAAAGCTACTTATGTATAGGTGTATATTAGTACCTACCATTTTTTTCATGTTCAAGCATAAAACAAGGGCACTATCTTCAGAAGCATTGAAAAAAAAGTAAAGCCATACTGAAAAGATATCCATATCCCACAAATTCAGGAAACAAGGCTTCTCCAGTCACAGTCTCATATATTCCATTTCAAATGCATGGATGCTGGAACATCAAAATGTTTTTATGGTGTCTCAAGACAGTGAAAAACAACTTGTTTGTTAAGTGGTGGGAGTGTACTGCAGCAGTCAAGCGTAACAGATGTGAAGACGCTGATGCAAAACCAAACAGTATTCAGCTTAAGCAATTTTATATATTACTTAAAATGTTTCTTCAACAGAAGCTGACAACTTATTTTCCAGTGCCATTCCAAACACAGGAAAGCCTATTTGCCAAGTTAAAACTGAAGAACTCTCTATTTTGTAAATGTTTATTTTCAAGAAACTGAGGAAGAATAAAGGCTATTGAAAGTAAGAAATCTTTTTATTAATCTTTTAGATATTACTCTAAAGGAGAAAAAGGACATGCTCTTAGGAACAAGCAATCTAATTTCTGACATCTGTATAAAGAATAGCATTTCTCTGACTGTAGGAACATTGTGATTTAACCTGGCAGACAGCTCAGCACCACAAAGCCATTCACTCACTCTCCCTTACCCCAGAGGGATGGGGAAAGAATTGGTAAAATAGGAAAGGAGGCGAGGCGAGGAGATTCACAAAAGAAGTGATGTACAACACAATTGCTGGCAGCCAGCTGACCAATGCCCAGCCAGGCCCCAAGCGACAGTGCGCCCCATGCCGCCCCCTCACCCACAGCCAATTCCCCCCCAAGGTTTATTGTTCAGCATGCTGCCATATGGTGTGGAACATCCCTTTGGCCAGTTTAGGTCAGCAGTCTTGGCTTGTGCACCCCCCCCACTGGCAGGGCAGTATGAGAAGCTGAAAAGTCCTTACCTTAGTGTAAGCACTGATCTGCAACAACTAAAACATCTGTGAGTAATCACAACTATTTTCATCAAAAATATGAAACAGCACCATACCAGCTACTGTGAAAAAAACTAACTCTATTCAAGCCAAAATAAGGACAAAGAATTTTATAAGATGATGAAAAACAAACTTTGATTTTCATCAAGAGATATCTTGTTTTATCTTCCTTGTAGGATTGCATTTGAATAGTTAACAGCCTAACAAGACAGCTAAGCACATTAGTAAGGAAATATATTGTGCCTGAAGTACTCCAAATCTTGCTTTGATCCCAAAATGACAACTGGATGAAGCACTGTGGTTGCAGGGGTAGCAAATTACACTTTGGGCTCCACATAAAAGTCAGAAAATGTTCTGAATGTCAAAATACCACTAAATTCTTATGCCTGTATTTTACAGCCACATACTCTGAATCACTGCTAATAACAGATAAGGCTCCAAAATGGATGAATTTTGGATAGCTTTGTTGTCTTGAAATAGTATGGTAAGGCTTTAGCAAAAGAAAAAATCACTACATTTCTACTCTGTCTCTAGATCAATATTAGTCTCCTAAAAATTGAACCTAAATTCTCTAGCTCAGATGGTGACAAATTTGAGGAAAAGAAGGACAAAATGAAATACAACATGCTAAATATTGAGATGGCTAGAAGACTGACTTCAGATCTCTTTTGATCCAAAACTGACTGTAGATTATAGCCCACGTAGCCTACAGTCAGTTTTGAATATCATGTCGTCCAGGATTGACTGCTTTTCTTGTATTAAGAACAAAACCAACACTTTAAATAGATATCCAACTTTTTCTCTCTTGTCAAGTATTTACTCAGCTAGTATCACATTTCCCCTTCTCCATTCCACAAGGCAAATCTCTGGAGTTCCTTTGCTAAGCATAGGTACGCTGAGATTATTACTTATAACAACTTTGTTTTATTGCAACGGATATGCGAGGCTAGCTCCAAACATCTACCAGAACAGCAACTACTCAAAGGAAACGTCAAGTAATTTAAAACGAATCTCTATAGTTATAACTCTTTATGGTAGTCTTTATACTATCATGTGAACATGGGTTTCACAGATAATTTCCACACTACTAAAATAATTTGCACCCCTTCTTAAAGAACTCAGCCTAAGTGGTCATGTAAAACAGGAAGAAAATACAGAGGAAGAAAATATAAGTTAAAAATTTTTCATGTTTACTCTGCTTCAGCATTTTTGTATGCATTAGTGAATGGACTACTTGTTACTTTCAGTCAACTATCCTGCTTGATTCTTTATCTTAGAAACACAAGAAGGTCTGATACTATTTCCTCCTATGTGGACTCCACTATGGATTTCAAATTCGATTTAAAAAAAAAAAAAAGCACTGAGTGTATACCAAAGTCCCACTACTTGCAAATATTTCTAGTAAGTATAAGCTCAAGAGACTTCTCTTTAAATTCAAATCACAGTAAAGGTACTTGCATCATTGAGTCAAATTTCACTTATGAACTTTGATGACTTTAATGAAGTCATGATCCCATCAACAAGTACATCAAGTAAATAGGCAAGTATGGTTTTTGACTAAAATGTAAAGGATTCTTGCATGTAAACTTGAGAACATGCAAAATCATTTGCAGGATCATCATTTGCACGATCAAGGATTAAATTATCAGGCAATTTCCAGCCTCTTGAGGATGTGGATCCCATCAGATACACAGACAAACAAGTATGCAAGATTCACTACATGATGAAACAAAAATAGGTTAATAATCCATTTTTCTTTCTTCAGACATCATACTTTAAACTTCTCTTTCTCTTGAACTTTTCTATGTAGTTATTTCTGGCTGGATAAATAACTAGTGATATGCCAAAAATAGACTAAGGAGTGTTCACATTTAAGGTTTACTTTTGCAAATATTTCCTTGATGACCAAAAAGTTTTTATAGATGAATACTCTCACAAACGGCTTCTAGAGCTGAGGCAAATAGTCAGTCGCAATTCTGCAAGACTGAACAATACTAGGTTTGACATTTGGATGGGTTACAGTCTTGGCTGTTTTTACTATAGACTTATCAGACATACAGATCGGATAACTGGTGGCTGCAGACGCACAGGTCAAAGAGACTGCTTGATTTTTTTTATTTTTTTTTATTATTTTTTTATTTTTGTGGTGGTGTTGTTGCTTTCTCCTGTTCTGTATTTTTTCCCTTTCAATTTAAAAAGTTAACAGCCTTAATGACAGGACCTGGAAAGACTCAAGAGTTCTGCTGAGAAAACATGTTTTGAAGAGAGGAAACTTCTTTCCTCTTGAAATACCATCAAGGACCATTTACATGACAGGAGAATAGAGACTAAGATCTTTATTAATAGTATTTGAAAGCAAGATTGCCAAATACTTAGCAATATGTGTTGAAGTGATTTACAGTTATGCCATGGACCTTCCACGTTTCTGCTACCAAAAAACCATTTGGGTTTCAAGGATGACCAGCATATTTGAAAATAAGCTCACTGATTTTAGAGGCCAAATAGGATTCAAATAGCCTAACACTGCCATCCTCTTTCGAAAACATCAGTACCTTGCTTATAAATTCTTTGCTGTAAAAACAACCAAACCGTTAAGGCCAAAGATCCATCTATCCCATTAGTGTTTTCAGCAGGTACTAGTAGTAAGTGATCACGGAAAAGCACACAAGCACGGTACATACCAACAAAGACTTTTTTCATCATACTCTCATAGCTCCCCGTGATGTGTGATAAGTGATAAACAGTGCTTGGCTAACAAATTTTTTGTTGCGCAAGTACCAGCTTTCAAATTCAAACAGAAAAAGTAGTAATCTTAAGTTATTTAAATTAAGTGTGCTGGAAACAAACAAAAACATTTTCGGACATTTCTTTCTAAAAAAGTCCTTCAACTCAATGCATACAAAGGCGCATGACTCTCAAGGGAATATCAGTGAATTTGCCACGAAAAGTGGAAGGATGGTAAGCACTTTCTAAGGCCCTAGAAATGCAAAAAACCTTTGTGACTGTGAAAGACCCTCCATGGTTAGTAGGAAGCAATAGTGACTTCCATGAAAAAAGAGGACTCACATAATTAAACAATGCTAGAGTGTCAAGGACTCAAACATAAGCTTAGGTGGCACAAAAAGTTAGAGTCTACATTTGAAAGAATGTTTCCTCATGGAATGAAAAAGAGCACGGAATTCAGAGTCTCTAGGTTTTGCCAAAAAAAAAAAAGGAAATTAAGGAGTTGGAGAACAATGGGAAGAGATTTTGAAACACTGAGCTTTCAAATGGGATCAACAAAACTGAATTGGGAATGAACTGGTCTGAAGAGTCTGAGGAATATAAAGACCCTGTTTTTCATCTCAATTCTTTCAGCTACTTTTGTTCACTTGAGTAGCTCTACTGGTTATTTTGCAACTGCAAAATAACCTTGGTATGCCAGCTAAACCTACACTCAAGTCCTCAATGTCATCACCAACAGCACCAAAACTGAGGAGCGACTTCTAATCTCCTGCTTCTAACCTGTTAGTACTGAGTACATAAATTATTTTCATCTTTTGGTGTAATGTGAGGTCAGGAATCTCTTCCCTGAACAATCTAATCAGGAGCTCTAGAGCCTTTGCATTCTCATACGTTTACTCCTCTTTTTCCTCCAGTTCCCTACCTTCTTCTGGCTCTAAAATCAGATAAAAAGCGCTGTTAGGTGTTTGTGTTGCTCTCAAAGTTCTGCAGAAAGCACTGAACTTCCAGATTTTAAGCTATTTAAATTTCATCCACAAAGCTTTATTCATTTCATTTTTTTATGTACAGTTTAACACAGTATCACCAACAAAGACATCTGGACTACATTCTTCTTTTACTAGCATAAATTTCTGAGAAGTTAATACTGAGTTACTTGAACTAAAATATTATGAAACCAAGAAAGAAATCAACATAACATTTTCCAGCTTCAAAGATATGCAGGAAGCAAGAAATGAAGACTGCAATTATTATATGCAATCAAGATTCTGTTTCCATACAGAGTTCCACAGCAAATTTAAAGAGACAGGAAGAGATGTACAGAAAACATAAATAAAATGTACATACTTTCAAGTAGAGTTTTTCCCATAAAGTCAGACTTCAAGGGAAATGCAGCTGACCCACAGTAGCAGCCGCTGAAATAGACAGCTTAAAACACCTAATTAGGTAACTCTATGCAAGAACCGTCGCCATTTTAAACTACTCTAAAATGTTGGGGAAACAACCCCTTAAAAAAAGGAAAGTATTCGGGGATATAAAAACACAGTAAGTATCAGCTAATGAGGAACAGACAAAGAAAGTGCCAAACACTCTAAAGCCTCGATATTTGAGATAATGACTAAAATTTATGACTGCTTCCTTTCCTAGCAGACAGGAATACAATTAGAATTCTCTAAACAACAGCTCTTCTGTGCTGGCATGCTGTGTTACGTTTATGCTGCTAGAAACAGACTAGAAGATAAAAAAGTAAACAGAACCCTTTCTAACCCAAGATAATAGCAAACTTTTTTTTTAATGTGGGTTTGGGCATGGTTTTGCACATAACTTAGTCTTAACTGAAGTCATTTAGGTAATTATCATTGCATGGGCAGGAATAAACCATGTAAGCAGTTGTTATATGTAGAGAACCTCTGAAAAACAAAAATCACACGAAACAAGAACAAACGAGCTATTATGAGTCACTTAATAATTCCCTTTGCTGTCCAAACAGCTTGACATTTAAACAACTTAAATTATTCCTTTATTTCAATTTTTAAAAATTTGAATGTGCTTGGCTTGATGAACTGATGAATGAAAAGCATCAGGAAGTATGCATGCCCTTTCTTTCATCCTTCACTTACATTCAATGATATAGATCACTTGGAACTGACAGTCATTAGAAGAAGCATAAGGAAATATAAGCATAGGTTTTCTCATCTCTTTCACAAAGAAAGCATTATTAGAATATTCTGAATACACAATCTGGGCTTGGATAACCACAGATGGTTTTGCAACAGAACACCCTGCAGGCATCTTTTCCCTACAAATTCTGGGAAAGGTACATGCAAGGGAAGCACTGACATCTTCCCAAAGAGCAGTAAAATACTAATGACAGAATCTTGAAGATTTCTCCTACTGTGTGCTGTCATTTTGGCCTACGCATCTCTTGCCCCTTTCTCTTTCTTTTTATACCATGTATACATCGTGTTCTTCATGTCCACTGACTACTCCTGTATGAAGCTAAGTGAAAAGGCGAGTTTCTTCCTCACTTGCAGTGGTAATCCATAAGGACCTGAGTCAACCTTGAGTACCATGCCTTTGAAGTCAGAGGAAATTGCTAAGCAGCTCTCCCAATTTCATACAGCTTCAAGAACATGGTACTCAACAACACACTTACTTCCAAATCAAATATAGTCTGTAGTAGGTGTCCAAAGCAACCAGGAGTCATGCAAGTTTCATGATGCTTTAATTTATGAGTCCATTAAACAAAGATCTAGCATTGAAAACTCAGTAACGTACAAATTATCTACAAATATGAGGCTGATGTGAAAGAGTGTCATCGAATGGTGATTTCTTAAATTTTGTAGACCTTCTTAAACAAAATGAAAGTAAACTTACAACAAAAACTATACAACATTATAAAATGACAGCAATGTTTTCTATTTTTATCCCTAAGGAGGACTGCAAGAGGAAAACTGGAGAAAAATCTATGGAAATGAAAATCAAAACATGTAACATGAAACAAAGTTTCAAAATTTGAATAACTATATAGTTAGTAAAAATAAATCTAACTAAGTGAACTTAGCAGTTCAAACTTCTTGTTCAGTTAAGCTAGCAGTTGAAAAGTGCTCCAATAGGTCCATACCAAACCACCAGTCTGGGAATATACATAGGTCACTCTGAAAGAAATGCTTCCTATTTATTTCCATGGAAACTACAACAGCTACAAAAAGCACAAAACACCATGTGACAGAGCAAATTCTCAGCTACGAAACATTCTTTTTCAACACAGTCACCACTATCAGCTATGCATTTTCATCAGCAATGAACAAGAGCCTGCATGCCGCGCCTGTAACAATCTGCACCAGTGGAGGTGACCACTGTCACTGTCACCACTGCTGAAATGCACCACCACTGCCTCACTGTGCTCACAGCCACTGTTTGGTCTGCACAATTGTTCAACAAGCATCGATGAATGTCAGTAGGTGCCATTTTTTCCACAGATAAGACATCAATTCCACACCTTTGCTTCATACACACACTTCCAAGTCAGACGCCGTAGCGTCAGACTGCCCCTCTGCTGCCATCTGTCACATGGCAACAAAACGTCATGGAACATCGGTGGGAAGGTCCAACCTCTACTGCCATACCACCAACATAAAGAAATAGGCATTACTTTCAGAGCAGCTCATACTTCTCCTTTCAGCCTTCAACCTCCTAACTGAGTTCCTTTGGTTGTTTTTCTTCATAATACATACGCCTAAAAACATTCGATCTAGTGATGGCACTAGGCAAACAGTAAAGAAGAATATTGTTTCTTTTTCTGCTATCACCAAATGCTATCTGATTAGCAAAATAAGTATTTTTAAGAAAATTGAAAAATAAATGGGGAATTTTAATCGCTAGATGTTGCTGCACTAGTAATAGAGCTAGAATTCTTTTGTTATTGCACAACTGCAAATTGTACTGTAAAACCAAAAATATTTAATTAAGCTTTTTATTCTCCACAATTACATGAAAACTTAATAATATAATCCCTACAGTTCATGTTCATGAGCTTCCAAAGCCCAGTGGTTGACTGGAAAATCATAAATCACAAAAGCTTGTGAATAAACGATATCTGAATTTTAACATGTTCTTCTTCTGTCAAGACAAAATGGCAAAGCCAACGCCAAAAAAAACAAGCACAACAAAATTATATCAGAGTCAAATACTGGAATTAACAGAACTAATAAAAGAACTTCAGTTTTGCAAAGAGGTAATTCAGACATGTCTAACAAAATTATATTTTACTTCCCAAGCCCTAATAAAGCTAAAACTAAAGATCATAGCACAAAGCATGCAAGTAAACCTACCAAGAAAATCCTAGGTAGCAACAACTAGAGTGTTAAAATTCATTTAAGAAAAACAACACAGCATCTTTATCTTGATGGTAATTTGACGCTGTTAATTAGCTGATAAAAAGGAGTCTAACAAAACACGGAAGGAAATGAGATTGTAAGAACTTTCTTTACCTAGCCATTCCCAGGCTGGAAAAGTTGGAAGGAACTATCAAAACATCAAGCCTGGAAAAGGGATGGGTGCCCAGTGTGGAGTAAGCAGCTGAGAGACACTGAGGAATAAGCTGAAGTAGATGTTCTTCACAGCATTCCATAAGGCACCGGGGAGCAAACACTCTGTAAGGAATGACTCTCTGCAACGTGGCAGCAGGATTTTGGTAACGGCAGGGATAATCCACATGACCACAGCCTTCTTCATGCCATCTGACAATAACAGCAAAAAAAATAGTTTAATGTGATGTCAGAAATATACAATCAAGTATATTAACACAAGGATATTTTCTAGACACAAGAATGATACAGTTAGTTCACATAAATTCACATCATTTATCTTCTGATACCATTCCCTCATGTGCAGCACTGTGAAAACATAGGTCAGAATCATTAATACATATCTGTACTGATATAGTTACTGATATAGTTACTTATAACTAAAAAAGACTAGCCAAACCTTGTTTTAATAATAGGTGCAAATTAAAAGAACAAGTGCTGAAAATATGAAGAACAATACAAAAGTAGTAACAAGAAAGAAAAGAAGTAACAATACAAAAAATATTTATTCAGAGAATTTCTTTTAAAATGACGACAAAGAAAATTTTCAGCCCGTTCTTAGGTGCAACTACAACAAAATTCCAAGTTTTTCTGTTGTTTTTACTAAAAAATCCTCTGGGAGTTTTTACTGATTTTTTTCCCTTAAGTGAAAAACAACAGTAGGTATCAACTCAGTGTCATCACCATTTAAAGATATAACATTAGGATCAAGATAATATTATGTTACTTTACAGAATATTCAAAGTCGTGGCTGGAAAGAGGAGTAAATCCGGTCCCTCCTAAAAACTGAGTCATATACTTTTATCTGTCCAAATAGACTTGTATCTGAGCAGAAATCAGCTTCATGTTTTCACCTGCAAGCTTGTCTTCTATACAGTGCAGAGCCTCTTCTTGGTTTCTAATTTCAGCTTAAAGAAACTGGTTCTACTATGCCTTGACAGGCAAAGCACTTACTGCACCAAGCATCACTAAAAGAATTTATATTTGCAAAAGCATGTTCCAGGTGAGTGCTGATACACAAAGACAAATGATAAGATGTAGAAAAGAATTACATTTTTCCAAAGTGCCAAAATCTTAAGTGCCAAACATCTCACCTAAACATTTTCTATGAAAGAAGGAGACCTTCATTACATATGCAGAGAAACTAAATCCACCATTAAACTTTTTTTTTGCAAGAGTCACCTAGACTAGAATATTTTTGCTCTAAAAAAATATCACTTTGTATTTAATTGTCAGAACTGAGATTAGGTAGCAACATGAAAGCCAGCACCCTATTTCTCATAAAATTTGCCAAGCGGTCCTTATGGAGATAGTAAACTCATTTTGCATTCTAACTCCACTTACTACTTTGATACAATCCCCTCACATCAAACTCACTGGCACCTGGACATAAATCACATTACATATTTAAATAATTTCTTCCAGAAATCATTCTTCTTCCTGCTACCCAAGAGTCTACCCACATGATCTTATCTGAGACACTACCTTAATATCTGCTTATCTATCCATTTCACATTCTCTCTAGAAATCTCTGCTACTGGTTTGGCTACTTAATCTTAATGATTAAAAAAAATGACAAGTATTTGTTGCACTTAATCCTAAATATACATTTATTTTTGGACTTTTTTGGGTTAGTTTTTCTTTATAAAGATCATCTGTTGCAGGTACATCACCTCACCTGTATCAATTAACTCATTCAAAAGGGATGATAACAATGACCATCACACTGATTAAAACTTGCTGTAATTTTTGCTACAGATAACTAAAAAAAATTTTCTCATTTTCCAGAATGTTTTCAAAAAAAAGTAAACAATTTTTGCATCAATTAAAATACTTATCTTAATGTTAACACAGCTTCTAATTGCATAATTTCAAAAAACATTTAAGGAATTTGAAAAGTTGACAGTAACATGCAAGAGAATCAAGCGTTATGTCTGTGACTTCTGTTAACTATGATGAGTACATGTGGAAACAAGCATTATTGCTCCAGAGAATTAATTTTTAACTTCATTGGAAGGGCTAATAATAATACTGTAACGTTCATTCACAACCTCATAATAATTTAAATGTAATGAGCACTTTCCACTAGATCGGAAAGAGGGATAGATGTACCCAAAATAATTACACTTCTACAGATTTGGTGAAAGATAGCTAAGTAGCCACTGGATGTACTGGACAACAGGTTATTTTTTATTGAACTGATTGAATGTCCAACAGTCTTTCGAAGGACCACTGCAACATTACACATCATCCCAGGCAAACCTCTGTGCAGGCCAGCTCTAACTTTCAGACAGGACTGGATGGGAAAGGAAAAGTAGGGAAGTGAGTAGGTGCTATGGCACTTGTGGGCGTTAGGTATCCAGAATGGCCCAAGCCTAGCAAGGGATTGTAATAAAAAAAAAGGAAATCTGGTACTGCTGCAGCATGGCATTAAGCATCATAGGACGTAAAATGCAAATCCAGGGGACACTAGGATTAGCCCTATTGCTCTCCAAGCAGTCTGTTTTTCCATAAGAAGAACCACACACTTACCTATGAAATAAAGCCTCTGGAATTAGTTCCCTGTCAAGATTTTTCTGTTCAGATGAGACAAGTTCTATTTTGATTCTTGTACTGAAATGGCTTATTTCCACATTCCAGAGAGTAAATGAAAAAAAAAAGTCACAACAATATTTCGAACACCAACCTGAAATCAGCTTGTGAAAATGGCAAGGAAAACTCATTTTCTGTCTGGACAGCAGCTGTGAAGCACTGCTTTTTAACTTCCTGCCAGCACCCCACAGCAATGGTGAAGGTGGATGCTGGCATTGGCATAGTCACATAGTAGTACCAGCTCATGATACCTGTGAGTAAAAAGAACATTTGCACAGATTCATCAGCCACGGCAGCCAGTCAATACTTGACATTTTTATGTACTTGAAATTTTGTGCCATACTTCTCACCTTATGTCCTGGTATTTGTTTAAGAAGGAAAAAAAAAAATTACTGAGACAGGCAAGACCAGTCATATGTGACCACCATGGATTCAGTATTGTTTACCTACACCATAACATTCCTCTATCTGCTGATGCCTTGATCTATAAAAAAATCTATCATTACTGAGATGTTATTAATGTAACTTAACATGATTGTACTGTTACTGTCCACGAATTGCATCAGATGTGAAATTTAATAGCATCTTCAGACACAAAAATTTAACATTTAATTCTTTCAACTCTGCATCACCACCGTATGGTTTTGTCTTATCCATATGACATTACACAGAACAAGCTCCTTTCTTCATATGCTGGAGACTACCAAACTGACAGGAAAGGTTTTATAAATGACTCCAGCGCTTGTGAATCCCACCTGGCAATCTGAGATACAGATGTGCCAACCAGACAATGAGAAACCAAAGCTCAGAATCAGATAGGATATTGCCAAAGTCAATGATTTTGTCATGATAATCCAGGAGCTGCTATAACAAGATTAGAGAAACTAACAGAAGGTGAAAAGATGGGTCTTATCAGTGTGGGAACACAGTGCTGGAAGACAGAGAGTACTCTATATGCTGACTATATCTGCAAACGTGTGGATAACCTGGAGGATATTTTGGGACAGCAAACCTTTCGTTAATCTAAATGTTGTTCAGGTTTTCCATTTACCCCTCTAAGAAGAGTACATCTTAAGGGTCACATCTAAGTACCCATTAATGGGCACAAATACAGTTGCTACAACATATTAACAGGATAATTACTCTTGGAAAGAGCCTAAAATGAATTGCAACCTACAGAATCATGTGCAAGCAAGTGTGGCTGTGGAAACTGGAAATATACAAACTTCATTTGTTTTAAGAAAACATTAATACTTGCAAAATTGGCTAGGGAATACTATCAAAAGGAAAAAAAGGGGGGTGGAGGGTGGGGAGAAGGAAAAAATAAGTGGCTTACCACAAGGCATAGGTGAAAGTAAGAATGCACAGCTAATTATCTCCAAACTCAATGACACACAGAAGGTCAAGCTGTCCAAAGAAAGTACAAGTAAAATATCCTTTTCCTCAACAAATTTTCACACCTACTATTTTTCATATGTTTATAAAGTCTTGTAAGAGGCAGAGGCTTTATCTGTCTCTTTATCTGCCACATAAAGCCTCTGCCTCTTACAAGCACTAGCAAACACTTATGCTCCCTCACTCTATTCCACTTTTGGCAACATCTACCACTACCATCAAAAGGCTTTGATCAGAATTGTCAGCTGAACATATATTACTCCTGTAATCATCTTAACCTCACGACAGCGTGTGAGCAGAAGGAACTTATTTGCTCCAAACACATTTGAAACAAAGAGGGTAACTGTTTTGCCATTTTTTTTTTCTCTCTTCTTTTTTGGAACCAAGCAAAGCTAGGAATGAGCCAAGGCAAGCAAATACCACTTCCGAAGAAAGACATGCCCCAGAAAAGCATCAATTTGTTATTTTGAAAAACCAGACTCTCATGTAGCAGTATAATGTAGAGTTTCATCGATATAAACCAAACTGAAGGCCCAAGCCTGCTCATATTGAAGCCAATACCAGCTTTACTTTTAACTTAAATGGGTACAAGAGGTAGCCAACACAACTTCACTTTGTAGTATCTGTTATGTAAGATGCATTAGCAGTTGTGTTAACACTAAAACATTTAAATAATAGCAAAGGAAGAGAGAAAATTTGAGGAAAAGCTAATGGATTTTCAACTGAGTTCTGAAACAAGAATGAAAGCCAAAAGGTAGGAACAGAAAACTGTTCACGATGCCAGAAGGTGTAAACAACTCGCAGTAGTGAGGGGATTGTCTAAAAGGACGGGGGAATAAAGGCATCCTAGATCAGAATTCTTTAATGAATTTCCTAAGGGAACTGCAGTGGTTTCCCAAACAGGAAGAAATGAAGAAGAAGTAACCTTGCTTTGCAAAACAGAAAGTAAAAGGGGAGAAGGGAAGCAGAAACTCCCAAATAGCCTGCACCGATTTCCTTCTGCTTCTCTGCAACAGCCAGCTCCTAACTTGCCCAGTCTGTAGCATCTCAGACACAGCTATGGAAGGGTAAACCAGAAGCACGCAAGGAAAAGGTAAGGAATAATAAATATTCTGTAGCAGGCACTGTTATTGCTCTCCTCCAGAGATGCGTGTTTGTCACTGGGAAAAAAATGATCCTATGTCTATCAATGCTCTTTCCTTCCTACTGTTTCTGGCCCTGGACTTCTGTTACAAGTTTATAAATTAAATTTAAGCTTTTGTTTGTTTGTTTTAATAGTTTAGAAGAGTAATTCAGCTGAATTTTAGTTGTTGGGTTTCTTGCTTGAACAAAATACACTTATTGGACAACTGTAGGAATAAAACCGCAGAAGAGAAGAGTTACAGTAAGTACATGCATACTGGAATATTTTATGAAGAACTCATGGCTGATGAGTCCATTTCTTGTTTCTGAGGCATTAATTTTACACATAAAATGATCTATAGTCTACTAAAATAAACTCTTCCAAATCTTGTTGAATTTTTGTATATGAAACGCCTACCTGTGCAACCTGTGCTCTAGGGAACCTGCT
>WBMW01006388.1:193937-239751 GCA_013396635.1 Penelope pileata | reverse complement strand
CTCTTTGTAGGAGAGGTGCTCCAGCCCTCTGACCATTTTCACTGCTCTCATCTAGACCTGCTGCAACAGCTCCACATCTCTCTCACGTGGGGGCCTCAGACCTGGACACAGTACTCCAGGCCTCATGAGGGCAGAGTAGATGGGACTGATATCTCCCCTGACATGCTGGCCACGCTTCTTTAGATGCACCCCAGGAAACAATTGGTTTTCTGGGCTGCAAGTCCACATTGCTGACTCCTGTAGAGTTTTTTGTCCATCAGTATCACCAAGTCCTATTCCACAGAGCTGTTCCCAATCCATTCATTAGCCAGTTTATATTGACGTTTGAGACTGCAGGTGCAGCATCTTGTATTTGGCCTTGTTGAACTTCATGAGGTTCACGTGGGCCCAACTCTCAAGCCTGTCAATGTCCCTCTAGATGGCATCCTTTCCTTGTCCATGTCAATGTCACCAATGAAGATATTAAATAGTACGAGTCCCAATATGGACCCCGAGGGACACCACTAATCACTGGTGCAATGTCTGCCTAGACATTGAGACACTGATTGCAACTCTTTGGATGCAACCACTCAGTCAATTCTTTATCCATCAAGAGGTCCATCCATCAGATCCATGTCTCTTCAAATCAGAGACAAGGATCTTGTGCAGGACTCTATCAAAGGCTTTGCACAAGCCAAAGTAGATGACATTAGTTCCTCTTCTCTTGTCCACCAATGCTGTCCATCTGTCATAGAAGGCCACCAAGCTAGCTATACATGATTTGCACTTTGTGAAGTCATGTTGGCTGTCTCCAATCACGTTTTCCATATGTCTTAACAGTTTCCAGGAGGATCTGCTCTGTGATCTTACCGTGCACAAAGGTGAAGCTGACTAGTCTGTTGCTCCTTGGGTCCTCCTTTTTACCTTTTTTAAACATGGGTGTTATGCTTACCCTTTTCCAGCCACTGGGGATTTCACAACTTTTCAATCATGATGGAGAGTGGCTTAGCATCTTCATCTGCTAGTTCCCTTAGGATTCTGGGATGCACCTCAGTGGGTCTAATGGGCCTGTGCACATTCAGATCTATCAAATGGTCTCAGTCCTGATCTTTTCATATAGTAGGTGGACTTCATTTCCCCAATCCCTTCCTTGAGACTTGGGAGGTATAGTAAGAACAAATGTTGGCAAAGACTGAGGCCAAAAAGTTGCTGAGTACCTCAGTCTTCTCCATGTCAATTGAAGCCAAGCTTCTTATCTCACTCATCAGGGGTTACAATTTCTTTTGTCTTCCCTTGCTGTTTTGGGTATCTGTAGAAACGCTTCTTGGTATTATACACATCCCTAGCCAAGTTTCACTCTTGCTGTGCCTTGACTTTCCTGATCCCATCCCTAAACGCCCAGGCTGTATCCTTATAAACTTCCCAGAACATAGGTTACTGCTTTCACTGTCTGTGCATTTCCATTTTGTGTTTTAGTTTGGTTAAGAAGTCCTAACTCAGCCATGTAAGAAAGCTCTCTCTAATGATGATAAGTGACAAATGAGCGCTTTCTGTGTGATCACCAGTCAGTGATTGAAATGGTCTTCGTGTAGGCAACACTTCTCTCCAGAAACAACCATGAAGTACTGTTTCAAATAGAATTTAACTCCCATTTATCTTCTGTCTTCTTTCACTGGTAGGGCTGCCTCCCAGTTTCCTCTTTTCTCCTGTAACTTCCTTTCTTTAACTTTCTTCAGATCAGTGTGATTAGTTTTGTTTTCTACTATCTGCATCCTCACTAAGCCCTGGGATGACAAGCTCCAATCTGCTCCTTTTCCCGTTTCTGCCTTTCTCCTGACCGTCTTCTGCGTGCCAGTGGCTTCCTTGTAGACAGCACCACCTCTAGGGTACGAGAAAGTATTGCAGATCAAATGGCAAGATGGCTGCCCTTTCTCTACTACTACTGCTAATAGCACTTTGTACAACAAAATCATTTTCAGACTACTACTGCTGTAATTCCTGACATATATTGGAGACCAACCAACGTGAGTACCAGACTCTTTTGTTTTGCCTTAGGAGAAGTGAGAAAAGCCCAAATATAAGCTGTTCCTGCTAGCTACAGTGTAGGTGATGGCTCCTCTATCATTATGTTTCTAATAACAGAACACATTTTCTACCTGGAATAAGCCTGCCCAAGATAGAAATTCATGAATATATGAAGGCAGAGTAATTACACAAAGAGCAAGCCACTGGATTTCAGTGGCTTAATGTTGAATGTCTTCCTCTTGAACATGAATCAAAACCAACATAAAGATGCTTGTAACTAAATATATTTGCACATTCCACATGTTACAGTAGTGAAATAAAAGTAAGACTAATGAACATTGAATAGTAAATCCAATGGTTAAACAGCTTATATTACGCATACACATACTACATCTATAGTACTCCCTGTAAAGCTTTTTCCCCAGTGGCATTATCAATATCATCCTTCTGACAATCTTTTCTTCCTTAAGTACTCCATAAGAAATGCACAGCATTTTGAAGCACTTCTAGATCATACCTGAATAGTTCCCATTTGTATCTCAGTAAGTGACATATCACTATCTTTGAAGCAACTGTGGCTGCACTTCATTTCAAATGAGAGGATGAGCCATAATTTTATAGGAGAGAAAAGGCGAAAAATGGCGTGTGGAAGAAGGAGTACACTACTGCCAAAATCGGCAAAAACAAACAGAAACTGGGGAATCTGTGCACTGCACAGCCCTCATCTAGCCTCGGCACCGGATCAAAGCATCTGTGCATCTAGAGATGTAGGTTCATGCAGCAGAATGCAGATCTCTGTTTAAAGGGATGTAGGTATAATCTTTGCTTGCTGTTCTTTTATTATCTGACTGCATACTTACTAAAAATATGATTTTTAAAGGAAAAAAATATTCAGCTAACTTGTAGTTCTATTCAGAATACATTCATTCACAATTGTTTGCCAAAATGCTTGGTCTTTCCAAGAAATTTCATTCTTAAAAAATATGTTTTGGTGTTCTGCCAGTGTGATTTTATAAAAATGCAGTACAGCAATAGCATGTATGTAAATAATTTGGTAAGAAAATATTTTTCACTGAAAAGCTTTTAGGTTTGTTTTATAAACGTAAAGACAAGATCATAAGTTGGATAGATTTCATACGATCCACATAATTGCAAAATGACAAGATCTGACTGGGAGAGGCCTTTTAACAGCACAGACCATTTTTACGTTTTTAACTTCTGTAATTCCTACTAATGAACCTAGTGAATCTGGATTCCCAAATTTGTTAAGAATTTATAGCACTTGAGTTTTGTGGGTTTTTTTAAATAATTCCTCACAATACTACTCTTTTCCTTTCTTTCGTCTTTACCTGTTTCGTACCTTTTTACAATTTCAAACAGCTCTCTATAAGTCATTTGTCATTTTTATCTGTATAGAGGCACATAGAAAATGAGGCTGTTATCAATTACTGAGTCTCTGAGAGGTACTGAAGCACAATATTTACTATGTTTTAAGAAACGAAACAACTCTTATTTCATGACACCAAAACCAGGACAAATGAAGAGCCATGTGTGTTGTACTGCTTTGCAAGTGGAATCTTCCACATTCTTGGGAATGTCATCCTTGGGAGAGGAAAAACCTAAGGACAGAAATAAAGTAGGTGCTCTTGATGCTTCGCTTCAGTAAAATTTAGTACAAAACTGCCATTCCCAGTTCACTACACACCTTTCATTCAGCACGTCATTAGCACAGTGAAGCTAAAATGAGTCTTTTCCTCTCTTCTGACTCTCTTCTTCTCTCTTCTATTAAAGACTTCTTACACTATTTCTTACTTTCACAGAGTTCTTAGGAAAGGATATACAATGGGTTAGCCTTTGGAAAATTAAAAAATATATATATATCCAAAGTTTTAGGCTGACACATTTATTATCAACATAAACTTGACCGATTGCAGCTACTAAGAGGATTTAAACAAAAACCCCTTATATTCTCCACAGGGTGACAAGGCTGACTTTAGGTGACAAAGTCCCAATGTTATCATTAATGATATGGTACACTGATGTCATTTTCAACACACCGTCAATAGCATTTTAAAATTGGTTTTCCTCTTAATAGTTTTCTCTTAATTCCAGTATAAATTTTTAATGTGTTCTTTGAACTAGAGTGATAAAACAATGTTAATGAGGAAATAATTCTTTCACAATGAAGACTTTTTAACTAGCTAATTGGTTTAAGAGAATATTGATTTTAACTGACTTATGCCAATGTATACTGCCTGAAAATCTTCCACAAGTTTCTATTGCTAGAAATTCACATAAGCAACCTTCTTCTTCTTAATATTTCAGACCCTTGCACCAGCAAGGGACATGCAACAACTCATCAGCAAAGTGGGAGTGTTTATAAAAGTAATTACACAATAATGGCAGAGCTGTTCTCCTAGACTTAAATCAAGATCATTCCTGGTGTCTTGATGCCAAATCAGGAAAATATTGTTGCTCAAACAAGCTGAGAAGCTCATCATGGCAGCTTTCCATATTTCAGCAGCAGAATCAAGGCTTGAAACAGGCTTCATATATGGATGAATTAACTGATGCCTCTCAAACCAAGGAGACTATTCATTCTTCCCCTCTCAAGTAGAAATTTGACTCTTCAAAGGGGAAGAGAAGATATTTTTTGCCCAGAAACACCTAATTCTAACCTCTTCTATAAGCCTTCAGCAGTCTTTTCACAGAATGAAAACCTTTGCAGAAAACTGCTATACATTCCACAATTCTTTGTGCAAAAGGAAGCAAAATTACATATATCAGAAGTATGCCTAAGCTACTCTTCAGTATCCAAATGCCTCAGTAGTGTTTCCTATTTAAAGACAATTTTGGTCATATCTAAATGGCCCTTTCTGAATGTGTTGAGAGACTAATTTATTTTATCATTATAAGCTATGCACAGTTCTGAAGGATTATACAAGAAGTCTGTTCACCACAGAAGTAGCTAAAAAAACTCTTTAAGCTGCCTAATGGGTGAGCTTGAGAAAGAGTGAAATTGAACAATGCAATTTCTGAAGACAGGGAAAGTATGTAAATAAGTAAAAAGAGTTAGTCACTTTTGAGGACAGGTTTATGATGCAAATTATCACCTTGCTGTAAGGGTTGCAAGCTTGAAACCTGCCTACATGATTGTAATTATTAAGATTTTCCATTACTTCAAAACTGAGACTTCCAAATAGGTCAGTTGGGGGTTGACCTTCCCTGAGTTTTAAGAGCTTCTTTTATCAGAATGGATGAGATAGAAGGCCTACAATCCTTATTTAATCTATTTACAAACAGAGTATATTACTGTATTATTAAAATAAAGTCAGCTCACAGATGAAATCTAGGTTTGGAAAAAGTAAAAGTGAAATCTAAGTCAGTAAAAAATCCTTAAATTCTTACTAATGTTTACTGAGACCTTGAGCAGGCAAATCCCACAGAATGACATAGAGATTACAGACAGACGTGCTCAAAGTGCTTTTATACTCTTTCAGAAATCATGTGATTACTTAAGCTAAATCTCCACTTATTCAATTATTGAAAATACTTTGCTGTAGAAAAAATATTTCACCTTCTTGAAATTGGACTGGTTTTGCTGAGTTTTCTCCACTCATTAATACAACAAAGTTTGCAGCTGTTCGGACTGATGCTTGCCACGTTGACAAGGCAATGGGTGGTTCTTGGCATGGGAAAAGGGCTCTGTTGTTTATTGGTGATCCCATTGTATAAACACATGGCCTAAATGGAAGGAAAAGAGATGGAAGGTAGAGTTACAAAACACTTTCTCAGCTATGTACGTTTCAAACCAGTATGACAAGAACCAAAGTACTATTTAAGCCATTTAAGGCAGGATGAAGAAAAGCAAAATTACTACAATAAATTTTACATAAACAACAAACGAATCTTCTGCATGAGCTTTTCAGCATCAAACAACAGCTCTAAGCTGAAACCATGGATGGGACTTTGGGCAACCTGGTCCAGTAGAAGGTGTTCTTGATCATGGCAGGAGGCTGGATGAGATGCTCTTTAAAGAAAGAAGATGCAATCCCTGCCAAGCTAAACCATTCCATGACAACAGCTCATAACAGATTCTGCAAAAATTTTCTACTTGTTCTTTGTATTTCAGCAGTATCAGTAACATCAAATAAGTCGAACAGGAAACAAAGGTCTGTTTTACTCTTGTGTGTCAAAGTCCAGTACTCTCTGAATAAGATCTTCTAGATATTCTATGTATGAAGCGTGTAGTGTTTAATATTAAATATTCATTTATTTCATGATATTTAATGTTACATGAGATTTTTGATAAGTAGAATGATACAAAATATACTGGAAACACAAAACAAATGTAACTTCCCCTTACTAAAATACAGTAATTGGAATACACAGTTTAAATCACAATACCAATGTGATTCTTATTACCAGCCTCTGTAACATACTCACCATCACGATGCTGGGCATCCCCAGTCTCCAGGAAGGAATACATGGACTGAAGCTAGCGCAAGCCCATTGTTGTCTTCAACAACCCTTCTTATTTAATTTTTATACTCTGCGCTGGGCTGAGCCATGTATTAAGTGCTCCATGCCAATCTGGCTAACTCAGGGAGACATCCACAATCTTTTAGTGAACTCAGGGAGCAGTGTGTACATCACCGGTTGATCCACTCAACCAACACAGTTGTTTATCTAAAACTAAAGCCACACAATGGTCCCCTTTGTTCTGAGATGTCAGCTTTCTCTGCAACAGCTGTGGCTAGTCATAGCCTGCACTATTCCCTGAGGTTCATGTCCACCCCCACTAAGCCTTCTCCCATTTTAGGGGTTTATTGGCCCATCATACTACATTAGGTACCACTTCTTTGGGTGTCACCTCTTTGGGTATCTGCCTAATAACTGCCTGTATGCTTCAGCTGCCCTTTAAGAAATACAAGATTACTTATAACAAATGATTAAGCAAACAGTTCAGATACGTCTGTGATACATTTGAACACTGCAGTTAAAAAAAAAAAAACATTTAAATACATTTGCATTTTTACCAAATTATACATCTATGCTTGCAGTATTCACATTTATAGTTTTCATAAAGGCAAAAATTCTGAGTTCTTTAAAAATACATTAATATTTTGAGCTAATAATAAGATTTTACAAAGATAATAAATTAGATGGATATAGAATATTTGTAAAAGGTGAGACATTTAAATAGGTCAAACAAATATCAGGATTTCACGTCCTTATTTTAAAGAGATTATTTCCCATTTTAATTGTTTCCCATTTGGGGACCTCTCAAATAAGGACAAATTTACATCTTTTGAGAGTTTCCCTGAAATTGCACAGGTATAGCGTCGTATTTTGGATTCAAGATGAGAATAATGTTGATAACAAACTGATGCCTTAGTTGCCGTTGAGCAGTGCTGATGCTCAGTCAAGGTTTTTTCATCTTCTCATGCTGCCCTGCTAGTGAGGAGCTGGGGGCTCACAAGGAGATGGGAGGGGATAGAACCAGGACAGCTGACCCGAACTGGCTAAAGGGATGTCCCATAACATACAGCATCATGCCGAGCAACAAAGCTGGGGGAGTTGGCAGGGCAGGCAGCAGCTGCTTGGGGACCGGCTAGGCATTGGTCTGTGGGTGGTGAGCACTTGCATTGTGCATCGCTTGTTTTATATATACATATTTTTATTATTATAATTATTTTCCCTTCTTTTTCTGTCAAATTAAGCTGTCTTTATCTCAGTCCATGAGTTTTAACTTCTTCCAGTTCTCTCCCCCATCCCACTGGTGGAATAAGTGAACAGCCGGGCAGTGTTGAGCTGCCTGCAGGGTTAAACCACTGAGAGGAAAGTTACCTCTTTAATCTTAAACTAAATGTTTTTAATCCTTTTCTTAAACAATAGAAACAGAATCCCAGGAAAATATGTTAGCGAAAAGAATTCTTAGCAATGATCATAAGAAAGCAGGTAGCATGAAATACACTGGTAGCCTTGCTGATTCAACACTGCTACAATACTTCTAAGAGTGAGGCAAAATCTACTTAAGCACTTTGATGGGCTGGCACAACGTTTGTCCTTCCCAGAAGTGAAAGATGTTTTACATACACTTTTCCCTCCACAAGGATGCTAGTACAGTGCCAAAATAAAATTCTATTTTAAAACATTTTTATATTTAATATTAGTCAGAATAATTCAAACAAAAGTATAATTTTATTAAAGCTGCAACCTACCTTCTTAGTTTGAAACACTAATGCTGTATTGTGCTAATAACAATCATGAAGCTTTGATACAGGTGTTCTCACTTTTTTCATGGTAAGCATATTACAAATATCATACAGAACAGAATTTTTTTTCTGTTTTAGTAATAGTGTTATTGATCATTGTTAAAAGTTACCTGCCAGTTTTAAGAACTGATGCAGACATGTGTATATCTATACATTGATGCAACTGTATGTGCTTTCTCACATTATTCACACACATAGTCTATTCCCTATCTTGCTTTCCTATTTATACTTCTGCACAGAGGCCCTCAAAAGTTTATTGTTACAAAAAACATGTCGTAGGGCTAAATAACACCTCCATTCTTGATCATTAAAGTAAAATCATAGAATATCCGGAGTTGGAAGGGGCCCATTGGACTATCATCCAACTCCTGGATAAGCATTCTCTAGTACCAATGAACGTACACAGAAATGCTGAAATTCTGTGTGTTCAGTTCCTGTACTACAGAAAGAAGTGTGTCCGATGTGTTTGCATCAGGTTTGCACATCCATATTTCAACGTGTCTAAACCCACCCCATAAAGCCTTGTTGTAACACACTTATTGTGAATCACATTGTGCTTGTCAAAATTCAGAATTTCCCTAATTAAACTTACTATATTGAGTTAAACTTCCCACACTCATACTGTGAATAACTTTGTGGGGAGTAAGGAGAGAAGGGCAAGTGGAGAAGGTAATGAGTATGACTGATCAACTACTGGGCTTTATGGTGATCACGGTTTACCAGCAGAATTAACTAAATATCAGACGTATAATTTTGTTTTCCTCCCTAACATGGATGCCTCCAAGAGGACTCTCAATTTCTGTTAGCATAACTGAAATAAACCGTACATCTCTACTTTGAGAATGAAAAGCAAGTAGGAGCAACTTTGCTCCTGATTTCTAGGTATCACAGACTAAAGAAAGAACAGCTACTAAAATCTACTTTTGAACATCACAGTAAAGCAATGTTACAGTTTTATAAGTCAAGAGTGCATTGTGGATCCCCTCTCATAAAGATCTTATCTTTAAGATTACTGTACAACTTTCACTAAAGCCAGATTAAAAAAAAACAATTCCTCTTACAGATCATTTGCTATCATCAATGTATTTTACATAATAGATTGAGATTGTAAAAGTTGATTATGAGAGATTTATGAGGAGAATACTGCATCTCTAAACTTATCACAATATTGATAAAAGACTAGCTGTGAAGCAATTCTATTAAATGTTATGTATATTGATCTTTATGCTGTATGATCAGCTGTTTAAGCCTGGAAGGAAAGAGAACACAAAGCACTAAAATTAAAATAACCTGTCATGTATATCTTCTCTTTCACTAAGTGATAATTTCCTATTCCCTGCACACATTTATTCCAATACACAGCAATCAATTACTCCCACTCAGTATGAGGAAGCACAACCATTCAGACAGGCTTGAGGTCTGCAAGTGTACCAGGGTTTCTTGAGTACAGAATTTATCTGTTCTCCTGCAGGATAGCAACACGATTCAACTCAAGAACAAAATGGATACAACGGAAGAGAGCACTCGTCATCTTCACAGAGCTGCTCGACATTACACAAATGCACGTTCTTGCATCTGTGTGTAAAATGCGTGCAAAACCTTTCAGCTAAGTTACGTACCTGCCACTCTGGTCTGTAGTCCATGTAACAGATCTTCCCTCAGGTTTGGTTTTGTACCATATTCTTATTGCATGAGGAAAGTCTGCCGGAGACTGAACTCCTGATTTCCTTATTTCCAAGCTCCAAGTGCCGGTAGTAAACAGAAGCTCTCCACAGCCAGGTGCCTGGCTGCAGCGGGTGTAATAGCACAGCTGTTCCTGCCAGCGATGTGAAGGCAGAGTCACAAGTTCATGTACAATCTGATCCCTGAGATTCTTCTCCACCTCCTTCGAAACATCAGTTAGTTTGGCAGACATGGAGAATTTTTCAATGTCCAACACAGCAGCAACATCTACCTCCTCAACCTTTAGCACAGATAAATCACAGCAGTCCAATACCAGCAGAAAATCCTTGTTCCCATGACTCTCTATGTCACAGCAGTTCTTTGAACTAGAAATCCCAGAAGCCTGTTCCTCGTTGCTATGGTTACCATTTTTATCAGAAGTATCTTTTTCACCTTTACCACTGACAGCAAAATCATTATATTCCACTTTAGATGAACAGACACTTGCATTTGACACAGGAATGTGGCAGGGTTCTGATGCCCTAATTTTACAGGTTTCATCAAACTGTGACTGGCAGCCTTCTTTATCAGTACTGCTGGTTCTCCTGTGTCTGCTGCCAGTCTCCAAAAATAAAACTATGACACCTTCAATAACTTGACTTTTAAAGTCTACATCCAAGTCCAATACATAGTGCTTTACAAGCATATGGCTAGTGTTGGCCATTAAGGGCAAGTCATCCTTCAACGGGTCGAGCTGTGTCTCCATGTTCCAGTCTGGTGGGGAAGTTTTACAGAGCTTTAGCCATTTCTTATTTACGATGTCTCCACAAAGAGCAAGAATATCCAACCTCCCAGTGCTAAAAACATTTTGATCAATATTAAAGTATTGAAATCAGCTGCAGTTTCTTCACTTCTCTCATTCTGTAACAGAAAACCAAAATAAAACCAAATCAGATAATTGTTCCACAATTGTTTCTGAAAGAAGCATTTTAAAAAACATTTAAAGTCCAGTTGCTTTTATTAAAAATAGTACAGCCAAACAGCAATTTTTTTCAGTCTTTCTGCAGAAGGAGATCAAGCTAGTTGCTTTAGCATTTGCTATCAAGAAGGCTTTATTTTTCAGAGAAAATCCTGGATGAATGTATTTCTAAGCAGCTGTTATAAACTGAAATAAACTTTACTAAGGGCCTCCAGTTGACTTTCTTCACCCACAAGAATACTTTAGAAAAGATACATTGTTATCCAACATCTAACTTAATTTATTACTGCATTGCTTGTTTTCAAGGTTCCTGTATTTATTTCAAATGCATTAGCTCAAAAGATCATTTTTCAGCTGTGATTCTAAGAAAGAAGCATTAGCCTGCATCACTTCATATGTTTTAAACTTTGAAGTAACAATCTAATACACACAAGCTAAAAGTGGGCATTAATATACTTTCTGTATGACAACCACTCTCATATTAGCAATTCCAGCAAATTACAAGAAAATGAGCCCATTTACTGTGATTTCATTCTTAGCATTCCTTAGAGATTGTATATGAAGATTTTTTAAATCTATAGTTATATACTTAAGGCATATGATTACATCTTAATAGCTGGAAATCCATTAACACTTGGGATAATAGCATCTTGCAGAAAATGAAAGGTCTTTTCACTAGACAATATGCAAATGCTATAAAAGCAAGAACATATTAAAATACATCAACATTTTTTGCAACCATGGGCAGAAGTTCATCATAGAAACTTAACCGCCATGCATTCTCTGTTTTGCTGTGACCACCGAGCTAAAATTACTTACCTCACTTCACTCTTTTTTTGACTACTTTCTAGACTAATAGTCACGGAAAGAAAAAAGCAATTTCCTGTTAAGCCTCTCTCTCTGCCAGGTTAGTGACACTCTCACGATGCACAGCCAAGTCCAAGTACCTTAAGTGAACAGATATCAGCCTGAGTCACTGTTTCATGGTTTCACAGCCTCATCATAGACTACAGTGTCGAAAAGCATTTTTTGTGGATGTCTCAAAGTAAGCACAGAAGAGAATCTAACTACCCTTAGATGTGCTATTTTTCTGTATGTTACCAAACTAGCACCAGTAAGTGACTCAGGCCAAGAAACCACTTAAACGCTACCTGAACTAGTTTCACACAATACGTAGCAAAAACCTCCCTTCTTTGAATGCTCTCTGCCACTCAGAAACAGCTATTACAGGGGTGTCTTTGAAGACAAACAGAAAAAAATCTGTCTTTCACTTTTATATCAGTCTTCCAGCGAAGGCTCAATGAAATATTTCAGTAAGTTCAGAATAATTCGAAGATGACCAGAAAGAGATAGTCATTACATTTTTGGAACTACTTCTGGCAGATAATCCTCTGTTCTCTGTTTGAGGGTTTCCCCAAATCTTTACTCTGAATTATCATATTTTTGTTGATCATAACAGTTTTCTATTTCCAGTGCTTTCAAACTTCGCATATTCGCAAGAAAACACTTGGCATTGTGCACTGATGTGCACCATGCATGTACTTTCAGAACTCAATCTTCTACAGGATCAAAAAAGATAAATGAGTTCCTGCAGACACCCAGTGATGTCACTATAGCTTTGCAAAGATGACTTACATTTGCAGATGTTTACTTTGCATGTTTGACTTGAAAAGAAACAAAAAATAAAGGGAGGTTAAGCATTAAGTAGCCTGTAACATATATTGGGCTTTAATATCACAGTAGTGACTTCTAATTAATAAAGTCTGGAAAACAGAAAAATGTGGGAAAAGAAGTAATTAGGAAGGCTTGTAAGAAAAGCTGAGAGCAGTTTCAGCAAAGCTCAGCTTGCTGCACAAGAAGTTTCTGTAACTAGCAAATGGTCATTAAAACCATTTCCTGCCTTAAAACCTAACTGGGAAAATCAGTAGAGCAGTCAAAGGTTGTAAATACTGTGATGTGAGCAATGCATCCGTGATGTCCATGCATGACACCAGGATCAAACTTGGTGCTATGACATGGATAATAAATAAATAAATACTGATTTCAAAAAAGTTGTATCTGCCCAAACTCAATTTCAGTAACTTACACATACCTATTTCTATAACATTAGTGAATATCCAAAAGTAGCAAAGGACCATGTGGTTAGCATTCCCTGCTTTGTGGGCAAGTAAATAAGCATTCAAAAACATTATTTGAAATAATAAATAGAGACTTGGACATAGCTCTGTAAATGGAAACATTTAGCTGTACCCAGTAAGGCAAGATGTTAGTCAAATACTCCTGCTCCACCACCGTAAGGGGATGTAATGGAGGGAAAGGGAAGGGCCTCAGTGCTGCCTTCTCCTATTTGTATTAGGCCAAGTTAGCTGTACACACCTGTTTAGCTTGACTCATTCAAAACATTTAGAAAGTTCATAATGTGACTCAAATCCTGCACTGCTCTAAACATGCACCTCATGCTTGCTCATTACAGGCAAGAACTTTCAAATACATGCATACAGCTATTTAAAATGTGTCTTGCACACGTGAAGTATGATTTTAGCAAGTTACCTTTCATTCACATCAAAACATATTTTTGTCAGACAACTGTGTTCTACTTCTATCACATTTGGTCCTTCCCTTTATGTCATCCAAACTCTAGATATAAAATTAGATTACAATACTGGTATGAGATGTGAGAGTAAAGCCACATATTTTTTTTTATCATATATCTATTCTCAAAAGGTAACTTCACATGGGAGTTACCTTTAGAAACTCAAAAATGGAAAATTTACATGAGCTGCTCTGAAAGTAATGCTTCACATTTCACAATGTTGGCCAACAACATCAAAAGCGGAAGTTGGTGGTGTGGCAGTAGAGGCTGAACCTTCCCACCACCGTTTCGTTCCATGTTGTTGCTGTGTGACAGACAGCAGCAGAGGGGCAGTCTGACGAAATGGCATCTGACATGGAAGTGTGGATGGAGCAAAGGGGTGGAACTGAATTCCTCCATGCAGAAAAAATGGTGCCCACTGCCATTCATTGACACTTGCTGAATGTTCCTGGAGATCAAACAGCGGATGTGAGCAGTCAGGTGGTGCATTTCAGCAGTGGCGGCAGCAACAGCGGGGCACCTTCGCTGGTGCAGATTGTTACGATAGCAGCATGCAGCTCTTGTTCATGGCTGGTGAAACTGCATGGCTATTGGTGGTGACTAGGTTGAACAATAGTGTTTTGTGGCTGAGAATTTGCTCTACCAAATGCTGTTATTGTGCTCTTTGTATCTCTTCTAATTTCCATGGAAATAGATGGGAGGCAGTGCTTTCAGAGTGACCTACGTATCTTGCAAATATAACTAGATTCTGTATTACGTGGAATTACATAGATAATATTTTTTAATTAAAAAATGGTTATTTTTCTATTCTGCAGATCTGCTTTTTTTGTCCTTTTTTGAACAGAAACTAAACGAAAAGGAGGCTTTAAAGAGCAAATAAAGAATAAGAACAGACATCACTTAAAGAAGTGATCAAACGCAACATTTCTCTTTCACTTTAGGGTCAAGTAAACACAAAATTTGCACAGTAGATGGTATGTGCATATGCAGTCAGACTACATCACTCTTTCTGAAGTTGCTGGATTATTTTTCCCATAGTATTTATGCTTAATATGTATTTAATTGCTGTACTATTAGGGTGATCTTCCGCACAGTATTAAGAATGGCCACTTAAAAATGTCACTTGCTTGTAACCAAGTACCTGTAGATGCCCAGACACAATATTGTCTGCCCTGATATGGTTGTTCAAAAAAATTCCTTAGGAATCTTTTTAAAGGCATCTTAAGACATCTTCTGTTAACTACATGACAGATTTCCAGAATGTTTATGGAGCTATAGAGATAATATCCTGCGGAAGGGTATCGATACTGGCACAATACATGTCTGCATAGGTCCAGAGGGACCGGAAAAAAGGAGAAATAAACACAAAAACAAATGCACAGAAAAGTTTATTTACTCCTTTCCATGACTAAAAACATATGAAACAGAATAACAGACTGACACTAGTACAGAAAAGACTGGTGTGTCCCTGCTGCAGCAGGGGTTGGAGCAGGTGGACCCAGAGGTAACTGTCAGCCTCAGCCAGCCTGTGATGCTGTGACAACTTTTTGTCTATAACACAGTGCAGTAAGAAAGAAATGATTATATGCATTGTACACTGCTTCTTACTCTTCTTTACTCCAACTTCAACAACAATGCTCATCTTCAGTCACTGAAATTCACAATATTCACTGAACTAAACCCAAAGGATTTTAAGGTAAGATTAGTTTTCTGACTCATGCATAAACATATTCACGCAAAAAAATTGTAAAAAAAATTATAAGTAGCACCACATTCTTGGTAAGCTGTTGTTGTTTTGGTGGGGGATTTGGGTAGGTTTTTTTGTTTGTTTGCTTGTTTGTTTTTGCAAGCATTGATTTACCCTAACCAAAAGAAGTTTTTCCTGTTTATATTCTGGAGGAATGCCCTCGTCTCCTTGGTTAAAGTTACAGCACTATGCACTAAATTAGTTGTGTGCACATGCAATAACATCCTTCCTTCAAAATTAAATGTCAAGTGATGATAAAACTCAAACAACATGCCCTCCTTTTAAACTAGTCTTCTCGAAACTTCAGGCACATCAGAACAAAATTTACAGAACCAGCCCTGACAAAAAGTATTTTCCAAATCAATTTTAAAAAGCAAATATTGTACAACTATTTCACAGCTCTAACTTTTTAAACCTATTTTACTTACACCTGCACAAGAAATTTAACGGTAAAACGGTGTTTTTTTTTTTTTTTTTGAAAGCATACAGCATTTCCAGTACAGAAAAATAGTACAAGACAATCAAGTAGAAATATTTAAAGGCATATATATGATAGTCATCTGAGCTAGAAACACGATTTAACTGTTTCATTTGGGCCCAAAGCCATTTCATATAAGAATTTAACCTGACATGAGACAAACACATTCATCGGCTCCAACAACTTTATGCTAATTTTGTGAAATTAAAAGGCATGGACACAAGTCTGAGTTTCAGACAAGATGGATATCTACTCCGTAGAGCCATGTGTGGCTCATTAGACATCTTAGGAATATGTCTCAGTTTTGTTCAAGAAGAAAATATTGGAATGAACGGTCTATTTGGCCCAAATAGACATGTCTTTTAGGATCAAAAATAAAGTAAAAGATCAAAGCAATTAATGACTACATACTCAACTTCTGTAGCAATGAACTAAAAATGACATAGAACTCACATGGAAGCAAAACGGAAATCAAGTGTGGAAAAAAGAAAAAAAAAGCAAAAACTGATAAAGGAACAATGCACTTCAGCAAAAGAGGAGGGCAAAAATTACAGCAGTACACAGTATCAGAGACAGAAAAGATTTTTTATGGTTTTAAGTTCTTAAAAGGGCCACTGTAAAAACCCACAAGTGAACAAGGCAAAAAGGTGCACCTATATATTTACAGTTCCAGATTTACTTAAGTGCTAGTCACCTGTAGCTTTGCTTTGAATCAGTACTGCTATTTCAACAATATTGTAAAAAAAACATACTGGTAATATGTCTGAGGTCTACCATCTACACAGACTTCCCTTCATTGGTTCAACATAAAGAAAAATCAGCCAGATTAGACAGATAGAAAATGTGTGTATTCACAGAAGCAAAAAATGTAATGGCAAGCACAAGAGACAGCTAAAGTAAAAAAATAAAAAGTGTACAAGAATCAAACATGTTTGTAAACTGTATGTTCAACTCTTTATTTGAACTGTCTTTTGTAGATGTGTAATAATTTAGGAAGTTTTAACTAAGTAGGTAGTAAATAATGATTTAATTCAGCATTTGATTCCAACAGAGACCAAATGCATCTTCTACTATTTCTGTAATCGTCTTCCCAAAAATGTACAAAAATCATAGTACAACTACTCAACTGCAAGTACAAAAACACAGCTTACCAAAATTCTAAGCAAACTCAGTATAACCTGCAAACTTATGCAAATTTGCAAGGCAAGCCCAGGTACACAATGACAGCATTCTCCACTACTTTTCTTTCTGATTAACTGAAAACAGATTCTGATGAAACGTAACCAACTTGATTCCCAAACACTGTATGATCATGGAACCCATTTCAACTAACATTTGTTCTTCAACACTTTCCTCACTTCGATGGTGAGAAGGAGTCTGAAAGACATAAACAGAAATGGGGCATTTAAAAAAAAAAAACCTGACAATGCTAACTACACAGAGATGGAAAGTCTTACCCATACAGTCATACACAGTCATACCTCACATTCAATGCATCATCCTTATTGAATGTACTTCGTAAGTCATAAAAATGTAAGTCAAGCTAACAGCTTGGTAAATATTGTTGTTTTAATATTTTAAAAGGTATATGTCTGCAAAGGAACAAACAAAACAATCGCAGACGGTGACCAACACGAATAGAGTCATTCTTGATCATCTGCGCATAAAAGAGTTGCATAAAGACACAAAGAATGGGAAACAGAAGAAGTGATCCATGGTACTTGTATAACATTGCTTTTCCACTTATTATAGAAAGCACCAGCCTGAGTCATACAGAAATTTGAGAAGAGCTTCCAAACAAAATAAAACATGGTTGCAAAGTAGACAAGATTAAAGAATAAACTTCCTAAAACTATCTATACAAATACTTGAGTGTGGCAGTAAATACACTCAAGAAAGGAAAATGAAAAGGGAAGAGGGGAAGAAAAAGGAAAAAAGAAATAAGAAAAAGGAAACCTTCAAAAATTTTACAGAGAATATACATAGCTATTAGAGATAACTCCCTAATACAGTGGCACAAGCCAGGAATACACCACGCAGAACACACTGCGCCTTACGTCCTTTCCAGCACATGCTTGCATCGTACTCCTCCCAGATCAGATAGCAACAGATTGTCTTACGTAGCTAACACATGAAAGTGGAAGAAGTGCAAAATGCCATTGCTGAAGTCTTCCCAGCAAAACATACGACTATGCCAAATCTGATCTTTTTTGTGAACCTACACGAGATACATGTTATCCCAGAGCACAACTGTAGCTGTTCCCTTTCACACATTTCCAAAATCTGAGAAACTAGAAATTAATTAAAGTTTGTATGACAGAAGATCAAGAGAACTAATCTCCAAAAAACCAGGTAGTCAATGCTCTGTGTTTTGTGTCTGTCAAACACTGGAAAAGTCCCAACTTAAAGCTTTTCCTAAAATTCTAGTCTATTAGCTGGTTAATGCCTTAGAAAATAACTATTTGTAACTGGGCAAAATCAGTTGCATAAAGTTGTTTGCACACGAATGCAAACACAAGTAGTAGGCACTGACCCCCGAGACAGAGGCCATTTCTACCCCAGACTTTCTGTTTTTCGTACAGCACACCAATTCATCCCCTGAAATGATAGCCAACAAAAACAACTGAACAGAAATAATAGGAATAGATGCCTAAAAGCTAAGGACTGTCAGACAAACCCTGGCGATTTACGCTACGTCTGTTTGAAGAGATTTCTCCCAGCTGACTCTCCACCCCTGGAACAAACATCAACAGAGACGAGTATCTCCATGTCCAGTCACCCCAGGCCATGAGCTGACCCACATGGTCTCACCAGCAACTTAAGTCAATATTCTGGGCTGCAAACACAGGTCTCTGAAACACAGACACCAACTCGTTTGCGTTACGTATTCACCACGCTATTCACAAGGTGTAAAAGTATTTCAGCACCACAGACTTTCCCTGTGCTGCAGCAGGCCAATATCCAGGTGCTATACATTTAAATAAGATGACATTTTTAGCCCTGTGTAAGACATAGTGCAAAATAAAGCCATATTTGGGTTCCCTCAAGTTTCAAGTAAGCATGGTTAGCTTTGTCCAAACACAAAAGCTAACTCAGCTGCTTTCAAATGCAGGTGTTATAATTAAAATCTACAGTTTTCTCCAAGTAGTATTTAAAGAAACTAGAAATTGAGAAAAACAAAGTCTTTGGATAAGCAGTCTCTTTTTCAATTATAAGATGTTTATAACTAATTCTATTTTAAAGTGCTCCAAAGGAAGCTTCTTCCAGATCGAGTTTTAGAATTTTCTTGCATAAGGTGAGATCTTACCAAGAAGTCAATCTTGAACACCAGCATCAATGTTTACTCTGTAAATATTAAAGATTTATAAACAGATCTCAGCAATTTTGGACTTGATTTTATTCCAAGCACTTAACACAACTAGCTAAGCCTTTTCAAAGCAGGCAAGAGCTCTTCCACAGCTTGAGAGTAAGGCTGAAACGAACAGTAGCATCTGCTACTGTTAAACCACTGCGAAACAGTCCATAAAAAAGAGCTTGTGAACTTCACCATGGGCCACCAGAAAACCAGCACGCATGGGAATGAGGCGTTGAAGTGAAAGTTTAATTCCGTAATAATATCCCTTGTCAAAGCAAGTGCTGCCCTTCCAGAAGGCTCCTTTCCAGCCAGTGAACGGCAGCGGCAAAGAGTGACTACAAGTCAGCAGCAGTGAAGCTGCTTCCCATGAGTTGAAATTACAAGAAAAGAAAGTCTTCCTTCCTTCAGCTCAAATGGGATTTGAAACCCAAAAAAGACAAAGTGCACTTCCTCTTCAAAAACACCCACTCCCAAAGAAAAATGACACGAGCAATCAAAGCCGGAGACAGAAATATAACTTATTTATGGCAAATGAGCAAGGAAGAGCATCTTGATATTAGCTATGAATTCTCTGATCCTTCGCCCAGTTCTCCGAGCTATGGCAGTAAGCAAATACCTAAACCAGTAAGCAAAGCCCAAACATACAACTAAATATTTTACAGGTACCTACCCACAAGCCTGCAATTACTGCATTTATAGAGAACCCAGCTGTGCAAAGACGAAATTTTTAATCGTTATTTTTCAAAATGATTTTGGGGACAGTCCTGGGCAACCTGCTATACCCCATGTGCTTGAGCTGGGGCACTGGACCAGACGGTGTTCAGGGGCCCCTTTAAAGCTCAGCCACTGTGCGGTTCTGTGAAGATGCTGAAGAGCATTACAGAGGTGCCGAAGTGCCCTGGATTTTGCTTTCACTCTGTACTGCCCAGAGAGGTGGTGGAGGCCCTGTTCCTGGAGACATTCCAGGCCAGGCTGGACAGGGCACCCTGACCCAGCTGCAGGTGTCCCTGTCCATCGCAGGGCAGTCGGACCAGATGACCTTTAAAGGTCCCTTCCAACTCAGATGTCTCTGTGACACACAAGGAAGGGGATCCGACTTGCAAGAGATGGGGCACGCAGGTGAGGACGTGCCGAACCAGACCTGTGCTGACAGACTCCTAACCAGTGCCGCTGCCGTGTATAAGCACTGCCTACAACGTGAAGAACTGTTCTCTCGGCACTGGAAACAGAAACATCAGCCTTCTCTTTCCAGGGCTGGCACTGGCAGCCCAGCACTGCCTCACCCCTGCAACACCATGCTCCAGCCCGAGCCAAGGCCCTCAGGCACCGCGAGGCAGGAACCTTCGGGTGGGCCACAAAATACCATTTATTGTGACATGAGTTTCATCTTTATGCTTCCAGGTGTCAGAAGGAGCCAACGAACAGAACACCGTGCAAACCACCTTTGACAGCTTTAACACCGTCACAGGTAGAGTTCTTCCAGGAAGTTACGCCTCACACCGGAGTCCCGCCAGACTCAGGCAGGGATTCAGGCTGCACACGCAGCCCCCAGCCACTCGCTGGGGAAGGCAGGGGCGCCGGCCGGCCTGCAGACCGCCTCGCACCAGGCGGGACCGCGCGGCGCTAACGGCCGCTAACGGCCCCCTCCCGCGCCCAACGGCCGCAGCATTACCTGCCACGCTCCCGCCGACCCCCGCCGCCCTGCAGCCCGGCCACGGCGCCTTCCGATGACCTCACCCGCCCGCCCCGCCCCTACCTCGCCCGGCCCGCCCGCAGGCTCCGCCCGCGTCCCTGACGGGCGGGGCTGCGCCCCGTGCAGCGTTTGGTACGGGCGAGTGCTGAGAGCAGCGGGCGGGCAGCGGGTATCTCCGGGGTGCGACGGTCTGAAGGCTGCTAAAAACATAAAATCCAGCTTCGTGTAAAATTTCATTTGTCTTTACCCCTTCATTTGTCTGTAGAATTACAGCCCTTGGCGTTAATGCTAAAACTGAAAAATCTCGGGCATGGCCCTGCTTTTGCAGCCTGGTGCCGCTGCCTGATGCTGCCCGAGCACGGGACCGGCTGTGTCGCTGCTGATGTGAGCTTCAGCACTCTGCGTGGATGCAGCCAGTGCCTTTCCGTGGTGTATCTTATGGCTGTCTCTGTGCTTTCTTCATTTCAAAGCTCTTAAAAAATAGATCAGAGTTCATGTTTGACCCACGTCTTCTGGAAGTTAGTACTACCTCTATTATGAAAACTCCTAAGGCCTGTACCAATACGGTTTATACAGCTCCATTTATCTCATCGGAGCCGTGCCAGCTGACCTGAGCCACAGATGTGTCCCCCGGCACAGTGTCGCAGAGCCCTTGCTCCGCGTGTACGCTGACGATTTTGATCACTGCAGCTCCAGGAGCCCCTTCTTGCGATGCATGGTACCAATAGCTAAGAATAAGATGCTAATTACCAGCAGACCAGGCTTCGTCGTACGAGCTGAAGGTTGAATTTCCCACTCCCAAGGAATAAGGGATAAAGAAAAAGAACCGGATTTTTCCTTCCAGATAACTGATGGTAGTTTGCAGCGTCAGCAGTGTTTGGTTGCTGGTACCAGGCTTTGCAATCGTGCTAAGTCTGCAAGAGGAAGAAGCGTACTTTTTTGAAAATTAAGACAAAGCCCTATCACTGCTGTGCAAGGTAGCAAAAATCCCACTGACCTCAGCGGTGTTTATGCATAAAAGTATTTATTTTTGTATCACAGATTTAACCAAATATTTAATACTATCATTTAGTCTGGCAATGAATGATTAAGCTCTTGGAGAAATTCATTGCTGATTAACTGCTGGCACAGCTACCCTGCTTCTGTCTGCTGGAGCATCAGCAGTGTGCTCAGCCAGTTGTCAGCCAGTTGTCAGCTGGCTTCCAAAGAAGCCAAGGATGCTTATAACAGGAAATTATTTTGTCACCTCTGTCAGCAAAAGGAATAGCTCCTAAAAATATCCAACAGCTCTAGCACTGAATCAATTCTGCAGTGTAGGAGTGGTAGGCAAGCCTCTCCGTGTTAATGTCAAGACCATGGAAGATCTTAGAAATACCTAGTTTATCTTTGCAATGTGTATTTTTGTGCGTCTTTCCACTTCATAAACTCTCAGCCTGCAGGTGCCCAGGCTCCTCGGTGATGCTAGCATATGGAGTGGGGGAAGAGGGAATGGAAACACCTGCCTAGCTTGTCTGGTATCAGAAGAATAATTAAATATTCATTACAATAGGGATTCAAAATTAACTTTCCAATGTAACTGCCTTAACCACAGCTTGGCAAAGTCAGTTTCTCCTTCTTTTTAGCTCTGTGAACATTTAATTATTTATACCAAGCGAAAAAGCAGCGATAGGGGAAATTGTGAAAGACCCTCCCAGAACACTGAATTGAATTTTCCAATGCATTTATAGGGAGGTGGGAAATCTAGATTCAGATCCTTGCCAAACGGAGAAAGTTGCAAACAGATTACCCCCTTCAAAAGCAGATGCCATTATTCTTGGATTATAGTGGAAGAAATGCAGAGATCATATTTTGTGCAGACTTTATGTCTCCACTGGACAGGGTACAGTACTCAGGAAAATTGAGAAGTAAGTAGTTTGAGAATCCTTCCAAGCAGAAGGATTTGGTTTAGTTTTAGGCATATCTACATGGAGCAATGCTGCATTTAAGTTTTGACCCTGAAAACAGTGTGTCTGCCCTGTAATGCTTCAGTGCCTAGGTGAAATAGCTCTGGCTCCACCACGCATCTGTGAAGTGCAGGTTCCAGGCCTGGTTTGTGTGGTTCGTGATTTCATCTATTGCAGAGTAAACTTACTCAAAGGTGTCTTAAAGGTTGATTTGCAAAAATTTAGGTAGCTGGGAACTCAAATCACAGTTGAAGAGTAATTTCATGGTTTCAGAAGCTCCCAAACATTGGCCTCAGGTGCCTGTATGAACTTTTGACACATAATTACCATTATGAAAATAGCCCTGCAAACTTACTCAGTGAAGGCTTGACTCAGAGTTTTTAAAGTGACAAAAGCTGCCAGAAATCTGATTTTGTCTGTAGTAATTGGAAGGTACCAGCAATGATAAGAAGATCATAGAACCACAGAATATCTCAAGTTGGAAGGACCACAAGGATCATTGAGTCTGACTCCTGGCTCCACACAGGACCACCCAAAATGAAACTGTGTTTAAGAGCATTGTCCAAATGCTTCTTGAATGCAGCTTGGAGCCCTGACCAATGCTCTGGGGAGCCCCTTCCAGCACTAAAGTCACCACCATTAGCCATGCATTTTCACCAGACATGAACAAGAGCCTGCATGCCATGCTCATAACAATATGCTCCAGTGGAGATGACCCACTGTCGCTGTCACCACTGCTGAAACACACCACCCACCGCCTCACTGTGCTCACATCCACTGTTTGGTCTCCATACTTGCTCAACAAGTGTCGATGAATGTCAATGGTTGCTACTTTTTCTGCATGGAGGAATTCAGTTCCACCCCTTTGTTTCCATGTCAGGCACCATTGTGTCAGAGTGCCCCTCTGCTGCCATCTGTCCCATGGGAACAAAATGTAATGGAATATTTCTGGGAAGGTTCAACCTCTGCAGCCACACCACCAACATCTGCCTCTGATGTTGTGGGCCGCCATAATAAAATATGATGCATTACTTTCAGAGCAGCTCTCGTAAATTTTCCATTTTTGAGTTTCCAGAGATAACTCCCCTGTGAAGTTACCATTTGAGAACAGGTATGAGGTAAAAATATTCACGTAATCTTAGGATAACATTTTATGTGTATTCAGTGACTACTGCTAGCAGCTCAGCATTTTTAAGAATTAGCTATTGATGTAATTACTAAATTTGAATGTTCTTCTCGGGATTTACTTTCACGTCTCACATCAGTATTGTGATCTAATTTAACCCATTTTATCCAAAAATACTTATTTATTTTATGCAGTCTATTTCCGTTTATTTCGTTGTCATTCAATACAGAAAAAAACCCATTTCACATGAACACCAGTGATTGTCTTAATTTGGTCTCACGTCTTGAGGCCAGTTTAGTAAAATCCTAGTACATTCACTCAAATATGGGATAAAGAGATTGAAAAGTCTTGCTTTCAGGAAACCATTCTCAACTGATACAAGAAAATTATTTGCTTGATGTGGGTCTCATTGTGCCTGTTAGAGGGATCAGCTCATTGTGAACCTTTCCAGCTAGTACACAAAAACAAAATTTAATGTAATGAATCCTCACCAAAAAAAAATCCTATTTACTCTCTGATCTCCAAATGTAATGTAAACAAAGAATGTAAGTAAACATATGCATAATTTAATATTTTCCTTCAGGCCTATGAGTGTTAATAATATCAAGTGACTTGTCACTGGCAAGCTGAAAGAAAAGGTTCGGGAACACATGGGATGCCGCAGGGTAGGAATAAATATAAGCACATGAGGATCTAGGGAATATTTTATAATTTGACAGGCCAAAAAGTTTCTGAAACATAACTGTGGAAAGGAGAGCAGCTGCGGGGAATGACCAGTGATGCTTTAAGTTCTCCATCTTCCCACGCATCAGAAAGAAATACAACTGCAGTCCTGAAGTCTAGGGAAGAGATGTAGTGGAGATGATAGAATTTCTGTTTCAAAACGCTTTAGAAGTGTTGAGATATCAGGGTGATGGGTGACATAAAAAGCATTGTGCCTTAATGAGAAAACTGTATATGTTTTTAATAAAATAAAGCTGCTCACCTTTTGATCTTAAAGTGGCATTTTGAACCAACTGTGAAAATCCTTTCATTGGCTCTCAGCACTTGGAGGACAGTGTTTGGGGAAGCTGACAATGTGCACACTGGATCTCCATTACACTCTGCATGTCCTCAGGGCTATGAGCCCCTCACATCAGCTCCACTGTGGGGGAAAATTAAAAACAAAGAAACTAATTTAAAGAGGAAAATTCAGCATTGCTTTCATAGGACTGGAAAGTAAGGTTTGTTCTTATTTAATATATCTGGCAAATTATTGACTTTGGTGCTTGTAGGGTAATTAACATTTAACCTGAATCTTCTCTCTGACACAGGCTATAGAATTTAAAAGCTGAAAGTTATACTAGGTGGACAATACAGTATGTAAGGCAATTTCTTGAAAAAGGGTTCAGATAATGTGTTAAACACTGTGTTCATGACAGCAACAAAATGATATTTTTTCAAAAAATAAAATTGGAGCTTCCAGAAGAGGACATATTGCTCAATAGTATGCCTTGAATGAACTGTTTCTAAGTCTTACTGCTAAGTACTTTAAATGTTGAAAGAACATTTTCCTTGAATTATAAATAAATTATAGATATTATTCTCACTAGTTAGACTCTCCTAATGTACTGACAATCTAAAAAGAAGTAATACACACAAATACGTTTGCTTAGACTGTTATAATATGTGTATGATACATATGAAAATATGTAGCATTTAATTTCCATATCTTCCAAGGTTGGGGCAGTCTTCTAGAATTACAATAAAATTATATGAAAAACTTCAATTATGAGAAACTGTTTGAACTCTAAACCTGATTGGCCATCTGCCTTGATGATATGAAATGTCTGAATGATTGAAAGGAAAAACAAAAAAGGCAATATCCTTAACAAACATGATTTGGGAATGGTGTTATTGTATTAAAACTAACCCAAATAATTCAATCCTTGCTGATAAAATGTAATTAATTTTGTATGATTTATCAGATCATTTATGAAAGGAATCTTAAAAAATCTATACCAGTTGTTCTTCTCATAAATAGCTGTAATATTCTTTATATTGTACACAATTTACACAGGCTTCAAAGGCTTCTCCTAAATTACAGGATGTGTGAATATTAACCATAAAGAAAGGTGGTATAATTTTTTTTTTCTTTGAGAACAATTAATGTATTTCCAATTAATTGGAACTAACACTGTCTGGCTGACATCTTACATAATTTGCAAAGTTTGTGGTACAAAATCTCCATGGCTAAGTTTGGTGAAACAAACAAAAAGATGTAGATTATTTCCCCAAAACTAATCTGCAGTTCACAAACTTTCTGCTGTTCCAGGTGGAGCTTGCCTTGAGAAAAGACTGTCAATCACATGTAAGCACAGGACAGTGATAACCTCTAAGATGAACATTTTGGCAAGTAGAATATTCCCATACTGACTCTCTCAAACCCATGAGTTGATAGAGAAATTCTGTGTGTCATCTTATTTAATCTGTGAGTGAAATGCATGTTTGCCAGCAGTATCATATGATCATTGGAGTTTATTTCTGCAATGATATCTAGAAGGATCACCATAGAAACATGTTTATTTCTGACAATCAGAAGGAATAATTTCTTCAGTCATGTGACTCCTGGTAGCATTCCTGACAATATTTTGTTTTATGCATGGGTGAAAAGCATGACTGTGAGATATTTTTGATTAGGGTGATATTGCAGGAGACTGAGCATTCAACAAACTAACCAAAAGGAAGAGAACTGGGGGGGGGGAAAAAAAGTTGAGTCTACATGACACACAGGGTCTATGATTTTCTTTTGACAATATTTGACATTTTGCCTTTTCGATAGAGAAAGTGGTTAACTTACCTCTCAAGGATATTACATATTTCCTACTGCACTGCTCCAACAGTGTAGGAACCGGTGTTATAAGCCATAGAAATGTCCTTTTTCTGTGCCTCTCAGCTGAATGGTTGAGAAGTTCCAGAGTTATTATTTCAGTTTGAGAAGGGTTTGCCTTTGTTCCCATTAGCACAATTTTAAGCATTTAGTCAATGAAGTAGATGACAAACATGATCCATAACAATGTATTTTGCTTTGAGATGCTTTGAGAAATCCCTGGAAAACCTCTCCTTGCCTTTAGCATGTTGGTGCAGTTATATTTGAATGGGATTCCAGAGATGCATCTGTCTATAAGGATTATTATTATTATTGTCTTATAATCTGAATAAATTTGAAAAGAATTCTTGAGGATTTCACATTTCATAGGCACTCTACTCAACCGACGTGTTGTTTCACTTGGCAGAACTCAAAAGAGAACTTATTTAATGTGGAGGTTAGGGAAGAGAGATTCATCTTCTCTGAGCAGGGGTTTGTTGCTGACTGTTTATGCTGCTGGGTTCTGCTAGAATCAGGCTCTTCAAGGGAAAAGATGACTTAGCTCATTTTTGTGACAATGATGAATTTATTTGAATGTTTGGCACTAGGAAGTGACATCATAGACCATGTTACTAAATCACAGCCAAATATGCAGTTGGAAATGTTCGGTTTTAAAACTTGTGAAAAATCTTCCGTGGGAAAGAAGGGAACTCTTTTTGCATATGAGTTATCTGTGGGGATGTTAAATCTTAGAGAAAATGGATCTTGATTCTGGAGCACAGGAAGTTCTGCACCAATATGTGGAAGAACTTCTTCGCGGTGCGGGTGACGGAACACTGAACAGGCTGCCCAGGGAGGTTGTGGAGTCTCCTTCCCTGAACACATTCAAGACCCCTCTGAACGCCTACCTGTGCAACCTGCTGCAGGGAACCTGCTTTGGCAGGGAGGTTGGACTTGATGATCTCTGGAGGTCCCTTCCAACCCCTACAATTCTGTGATTCTGTGATAAGTCCTTAAGTTTTTGCTGTTCAGCAAGTGCAAGCAAAATTCAATAAATATTTTAAGCTGTGTGCTTGCGGTGTATACTCCACAGGGCTGGAGATGCTGAAGCTGTCAGACATGCTCAAAACTGTATAGAAACAGAGACATTAGGTCTTGGGGCACTAGCTTAAGGTTCTTTGCAGTGTATAGTACAGAATCAACATTACAGAAAAGGGAAGTCAGGCAGAGTTTTATTGTTCAAGTTCAAAAGAGTGAACCTGAAAACTGTTGGTCAGGTGCTGCTTAAATCCCAAAGGGCCCTTACAGTCTTACTTGAATTTTCACAAGCTGCATGCCTGCTTACCAGCAGGAAATCTGTTTTGTAAGAGGGTGTCCTTGCTTCCTTCTTGTCCTCCATTCAAGACTGCTTATATGTTTTACACTGAACAGTCACTGGGAAAAATACAGGACTGGAGATAAAAGAACACAACCTCTCAAGTAAAAGCTTTTGCTTGTATAATGGCTTGTGCAGCTGCATGACCTCGAAGTTTACAACACTTTTCCCATCTTTAGTTAACCATAACAAATGTTAACATGATGCAAATCTACCCTTGTGTAAAAGTAACGACTAGCATTTTGACTCGAAGCTGACAGAGTAATCAAACAGCCTTTATTTTATTAAACAGAGATGTCCCAGTTTCTGGAAAAAAAAAAATCTAATAAAAAGGCAAAAGGCACAAAGGCTAAGTTTTTATTTGATATAAATAAAATATACAATGAAGCTAAACAATGCAGATAATTTCATTTACTGAGGACCACTGTCTAGGTCACTCGTGGTTTAATTTTCACTTACTAATCATAAATTCACTGTCATTGCCTCTGTGTCTCTCATTATTATATCATCATCTCTGCTAAATTGATATCTCATCCTTTTCTATTTTACATTTAATCTTCTATCTACAGATACTATGTTTATATTACACACACAATTCAGAGCTCTTTTAAATATATAGCATATATATTTATATTACAAATTATCAAGTAAAACTTAAAGTCTTACTAATCTTAAAATATTAAAGCTGTTTTACAAGATTGCCTTAAACTGTCAGAACCATACAGTAAAAGATCATGCTAAGCAATCATAATCTAACTAACTGATCCTAGAAGACTACCTTCTATGACTATGAAGAAGGGGGCCTACAGGACAGCTGGGGAGGGACTTTTTACAAGGACAGGTTGATAGGACAAGGCATAACAGCTATAAACTGGAAGAGGGTAGATTTAGACTAGATATAAGGAGGAAATTCTTCACTGTGAGGGTGGTGAGACACTGGAACAGGTTGCCCAGAGAAGTTGTGGATGCCCCCTCTCTGGAAGTGTTCAAGGCCAGGCTGGATGGGGCTTTGAGCAACCTGGTTTAGGGGGAGGTGTCCTTGCCCATAGCAGGGTGGTTGGAACAAGATGATCTCTAAGGTCCCTTCCAACCTGAACCAATCTATGATTCTATGACCCTGTGAGAAAGCAAGATATCATAATTTAAAATGCTTTAGTTCAGGGCTTAACTTGAACAACAATCTGCACAAAGCTACAGGCAGTACTGTGTCCTGGGTACATATTAATAGTCACAGATCCCATGTTAGCTGCTGAAAATGGGCAATAGCTGTCATGGCAACTCTGTAATTTCTAGTTTATTATTAAATGTTTATATTGCAGTGGCATGGAGAGGCTCAGACAATGGAGAGACACAGCCTTTCGCTCCAGACGTTTATCTTCTAGGGGACAAATGGCACACAAATGCTGAGTGAATATAATGCTGGTATTGAACTGACTTTCAATTGCTGTAAGGGTAAAGATACAAACAAAGTGATTGAAATAAAATATATGTAGCAATAAAAGAGTATTATTGTACCACAGGTACGGTAAGAAGCTAACAGGTAGGAGCAAAGATTAAAAACAGACTTATGTTCTTTGTATCTTATCCCAGCAAGAGTTATAATCACTTGGTTTTTTTCAAAATTAAATGTTGCTATAGCAAAGCATAGCTCTGGAAAACTGAGATTTACAGTTCTAAATGTCTGCTTACGTATGTGGCAAATTTATTCAGCTTCTGTCGTGTTACATTAGCAAATAAGATTGTAGCATCCTGGAGATATTCAAGACCCGCCTGGACATCTACCTGTGCAACCTGCTGTAGGGAACCTGCTTTGGCAGAGGGGTTGGACTCGATGATCTCTCGAGGTCCCTTCCAACCCCTGCAATTCTGTGATTCTGTGATTCTGTCATCCTGAGAACTCACGATTGTATGATTGGTTCAACATGGGATCATCCAAGTCTGGCATAGCACAGAAGTATACACTAAATACTTGTCATCATAACTCAAAAGTGAAGTGTTTGCTTGTGCTTTATTGCCCTAGTGTATATGAAGTTTTTCATCAGTTATTTTTCCATAAGCAATGACACTTTGGTAAGCTTATCTTCCCCCCCTCCTTCCCTTTGTCTTTTATGAGCATTGGTTTTATTGTACTGTAAGTACCACAGAAGTGTGGGCAATCTTTCATTAATGCATGTGAATTGAATAAAGAACTTCTAAAGAAAGTATTTCAAAATGTTGTTGCCTGCAGATAGACTTCAAAACTGAGTTTTACCAAACCTCCCATAGCTTCTCATAGATTTCCTTCAACGTTTGAGTTCAGTTCTCTCTGACGAGACCTTTGTGTTTGTCTAAGACGAAAATGCTCTGTCTCCTCCAGAACTCATCAACACTTTCAATGCAAGTGTGCTTTAGGAGACCTAATGCTTTGTCACCTGGGGAAAGAAGAAAAAGTGGCTGAAAAAGGTATATAAAGAGCTTTTCTAACATATTTTCTCTCATAACTCTCTCTTTCTTGTTTCTAATGGGATGGAGACTTCAAGAAAAGGTAAAGAACAAAACTGAAGTTTTCCAAGCAACACAGGAACATATAATTGGCTGAAAGAGAGGACAGAGACTGTGGATTTCAGACTTGCACTAAGTCCATCCTCTTTGTCTCCTGAGGACTGACTGGACATCCAAGAGAAGAAGATAAGTTTGAACAAGATAGTTATCTGGAGTTACTGAGATCTCATGTTCGTACCCTTCAGTCAATAACATTTCTATTGTAATTCATGAGTGGCAGTCAGCTTTCTCAGTAAGTCTAAGGAATCTAATGCCTACTTCAAGGTGGGATGACAACACCATGTTTCCTCAGGTAGCAAACGATTTCATTTCCAAATACTCTTGCTACTCCTCTGCCACAGCACCACATTGGGTCCACATGTCACTGTCCTCAGAGCGAAGCAGTGCTTTAGGAGGGAGGGTAACATCAGTTGCACTGCTACTACCCACACCCTGGTAAGGACTGTAGATTCACACTCAGGGCATGATGGAAATGAAGCTCATGTGGTTCCTATTTGCTGAGCTCTGCTAGGCCATTCCCAATCGTGTATGTGGCCATCGTCGTCACTACCAAGTAGATGAGAATGTTAATGATTCACACACAAAACCAGACCACAACCTCAGCCTCTCACACAGCTGCCTGTCCCTCTGTTTTTCCACTGCTTAGTTTGCTTCATTGGATCCAATCTTCTATACGTGATGGAGTTAGTGAGACTTGGCATCTAAATTATCTCTATGATCAGGAATTTTCCTTGCTCAGTTGTGTGACACCATGTTCAAATGTTTGACTTTTCCCTTTTTCACTCCTCTTTCTGCTGTTCAGATGTCCCAGCGGGAGCCAGACAGGCTGCCTTCTTCCCCAGTGCTGCAGGGGTGTTGTCTGCACCGGGAGGCCAGCCGAGCACTTTAACCTACCCAGACCTCTGCTATGCACAGAGCTGGGAAGTTGTCCATGGCAACTGCCAGTGTGATCTTTTTATTGTACACTCAGAGCTAGAAATTGTGGTGTAGGTTGCTCTGAGGGTAGATATTTGTAGACTGTTCATGATTTGACAGCTTTTATCTGTGCTTTGTGGTTATGGGGAAACTGAATTTGATCACTAAGGCAGTCTTTTCCAGTAACAACTTCTGGTCTGGGAAACTGCTTTGCTTTGGGTGTTCATGTATGCCCAGGGCCTGTAATCTGATGAAAACAAGTTGTTTTTTTAGATCAGTGCATATCCATGCTGGCAGAAGTAGAGCTACACTTCTGTATACATATCTACTCCTATGGATCTGGCAGTAGGACAAGAGCCACAGACTGTAAACTCTAAGAAAAAGGCAGCCACCTTATCTCTGTTCTGTGATGTGCCTATGTAAATAAATACCACTAATGCTGGGGATGGAGCTGGAATTCCCAAATAACCTGAGAGGGCAATGAAAGGAAGAAAAAGTCTTGTTATGCACTTGTGCTGTTTTTTTTCTGTTAGGAAACTAAAAATAAAATTACCATACTGCAATTTTGTGGAATTTCACTTTTATTTTTGAAAGCTTAACCATAAGAGATTCAAGCTACAAAGTGCTTTTAGAGTGGACAGGAACAACTGAGTCCTCTGTCTCTTCTCATAAATGTAATTAGTAGCATGCATTTGGGATCTCTGACTGTTTGTTATAAGTTAGGGGAAAAATGAAGGAATGATTTTTCTCAGTTCTCATTCCTTTACTTCATTCCATATAGAAACTACTCATCTTTTTTAGCACATAATTATTGTTTCTGATCAACTGCGGAAAAGATGGAGCTGAGTTTTAGCAAGACTACTCTGAACAGTGTCAAAGTGGCATGTTCAGCAGCTGTGCCAGGAAACTGCGGATAAACATTTTGACAAGAAAACAATTAAATTACTCATCCTCCAGTGAGCAAAGATGATGTGATCAAAACTTCATTAATGGCTTACAGTATCAGTTCTTAACCCTCATGCTTTTTCTTTCAGAATTACTATTGGGAAGAGAAACAGCATTCGGAGAGAGGGATCAAGATTAGGTATAATGTTATGGACTAAATGGGTTTCTTGGTGGAGATGAGCAACCCCTTCGTATTTCACTCAACGGCTTTACTGTAAAAACGAAGACAGTACTTGCAGAGAGATTTACTGCAGCTCTTTAAAATTTTATGACTACCTATGTAGTCCTTGTTATGCATTCCCAGGATTAACAGATCAGCCATGGGGATGTTCTTGACATTTCATAGCCTGACCTTTTGGATGTTATAACTGTGTGAGAATAAAGAAAAATTGGAGTAACATAATGCATTGGCATGTTTTATGTGTTACTTCCAGTATTCATTTTCATTTCCAGTGAAAGATTAAAGGTGAAACTGGCTGCACAAGGATCATCCTAGCAGTCCCTCATGAAAAAGCTTTGACTTTTCTTTTATGAGAGAGTGCAAAGGGTTACTCATGGCAGTAACCAGGAGTCCTTGATTTATGAAGCATTATAACACTTTCAAATTCCATCTCTTTAGACACATACATACTAATTTTTGTTTAATGTTCATACATAAAAAATCCTAAAATTCCTATAGCATCATAGAACTTAAAATGTGCCACTACTTACCTTAGTGCACATGTTGATTGCAACCTCCAGACAATTCTTACTCCCCTTGTGTGGTAAGCACATTTATATCGACTATAACTGTGCTCTTGGCTGTAACTCAAAGCAATCAGTGTTTCCAGCAATCTTCTGCTTTTATTTTGTTGCACAGACTGAAGTTAACAGACTGAAAACAGAATTACAAACTCTACAAAAATGTAAATGTGATAGCAGTAACCACTTGTTTACTACTCCTTTTTTATTTCTGTAAAAGTCTGCCTACTTACATTTCTAAGTAAAATAGCCGTTCCCAGAATTTCACTCTTAGACCTACATGGCAGGTTGAGACCCAAAGGGAAGACCAAGCATCCTATCTTGTTTCCCCATTTACAGAAGTGCTAAGAAAGTCTGAGCTTTTTATCATAGTCATGTAAACCCAGTTAGAGGGCTGGCACCACAAACAGGGAAAGTCTGAAATAGAATCCAAAGTCAAAACTGAAAGCCATTGACAATTACTGAGACAGTTTTGACAATTTAACAGCAAGCTCTTCACTGACTATACAAAATTACCGCATGTTAATGACAAAGACAGTAGCCTGCTGGATTGGCTCAGCAGAGAAAAAGTAGGAGAGAGTATGTACCGTGGAAGTGCCATTTTGCTGGCAATACACTGGACCTCATTTAAAATACTGGTAAGAATCATCCCAGCAGCCACATAATAGCTTTTCCTGCCATCAAAACTCAGATCTGGAAAACGAAGACTTACATTTCCAAAACAAGTGTCCAAAATCAGGTTTTTAAGTTCATACTAGACAGAAGTGCCCTGACATTCAGAGATTGCCTGCATCCTGCTAAATTATGCTCTGGGTTCAAATGCTGCTGTTATTTTAGAGAAGCATGTTATTTTATTTCTATTCATAGATCCTTCTTTTTACTTCACATCTCTTTAGAGCTCCTTTTCTTCCGATCATCAGGCAACCAAAACCTTTGCCTTTTCCCTGCTGTGATGCTGTGCCAGCATTTCAGTACTTTGTTATTCAAATTCTGTATGTCTCTCTCTCCGATTTAACTTCCAGTAGAGGATGTAGTCTTTACAAGAAGGAATACCTGCAGTATAATTCATTTACATGAGGAAAATAACCAGAGCTCATACCTACTCAAAAATTTCACACTTATTCAGACAGACTTTTATGTACTGAACTTCTATTCTCTGGCACTAATGTTAATATTTAGAAGTTAATTGAATGCATGCTATTAGTTGAAAATGGTGAAATGATTGGTGAAATAACAATGTGGAACAGCACAGACCTTTTCCAATTCCAAACTTCTTACTTTGGATTGTAGACAAGGAAAGGCTAAATTAGTGAAAGTAAAAATGAGCTAACTGTGAGAACAGATTTTTGTCTTTCTTTAAATAAATCATTAAGCATTCACAGAATGGCAAATAGCCAAAAAAGCACTCAGTGGAGTTCTCCATTGCCACCGCAGTCTATAATTTGCAGTTTTTGTCCTTAAGAAGAATGCAGAAGTCAAGAAGTTTATCTGTCACTTCTGATGTTTTCTTCTTTAGCTTGAAGTGTGATTCACTCATCATATACCAAAAAATTGCTCTGATTTAATCCATATGTTTGTAAATAATTTGGTTAAACTCCTACTCACTTTCTACGTACGTGCACATAAACTTTGCCTGTGATGTTCTGGAGTAGACTGCTCCCTTTTCAGCTTTATGCCTTGCTTTCCTCAATAACTCCTGCAGTGCAGTGTGACCAGCTGCCCTTCCAGGGGCTTTGCACAATGCAGAGGGAGCCATGCAGAGGCGCAGCCCTATGACAGCCCTGCTCCCACTGCTGGGGATGGAGGCCTCATGCAGGGGCTAGCAGCGAGGCCAGCTGCCCCATGCACTGCTGCACTGAGGTTTGCTGAGCCCCTGTACCTAATGGCACTTAGATCCCTTCCACTAACACATGCTGAGTAGTGCAACTGTTAAAAATACTTTTTCTAGCTTCTTCCAAGCCTCAAATTACTGTTATTTTAAGCCTTGCCCAGACTTCAGGGATGGACTGTCTATGATGTTTATTATGTTCAGATCACAGTTTCAAACTGTTTTGCATCTCCTATAACCATTTCCTTCAATTCATTTGAAAGTCTGAATTCCTGCAGCAAGGCACAACTTCTCCAAAAGCAGAGAAGCAAATGGAGCGAGGTGGCCACGTGCTGCAGAAACACGTGCAGGCCATGCCACAGGGCAAGACCCCTCCTGGTCCTGCTTGAGGGAAGAGGTGAGTGGTCCTGGTTTAGAAGAAGTCAAATTTCGTCTCTACCTGGCAGCAGCGAACCCTGAGCCTACAGTTAACATTTGGTTTAAGATTTGGCCTTGCAGAAAGCTGGGCTTAAGGCTGTGCACAGATAGTGATGTGACTTTGTGCTAAGACCTTCCATGAGGTTAGCAGGCCTAGCATTCCTGGGCAGTACTGGGCTAGGACTGAAGCTAAGAGTGGGAATGAGGTTTGTCACAAGGAAGGCTGATAAACTAGGTGGAGACAGGCCCAGAAGCAGCTGCTGGGATAAATGACAGTTTGGCTGAATTTAAGTTTTAACCTAAATTTGGGGCCCAAGGGGAATGATTAACTATGGTTGGTGCTAGGCCTGGAAGGAGGTCCTGATGCTAATTTAAGACTGGTGATAATAGGGCCCAGATGGCAATCCTTTGTACTTTGGGATAAAGGGATCACTTAACACCGCATAAATGTCAGATTTGGGTTATGAGTCAAACAGCTATGACATGGTCTAGGCGATGCAGAGGCTGTTGGCTGGGTTAAAATTTGGTGCTTGAAGATGTTAAAAGCTGAAACGGGGCAGCACTCAGTCTCCTGGCAGTTGTGGCTGTTCACCAGCAGCCCCAACCCAAGCAGCCCAGCAGCCCCATGCTCTGCCACGGCAGAGGCAGCGGGTGCCTCGCAGATAGCTGTAGATCCGGGGCTTGCAGGAGACAGGGTTAGAGGGGACGTGGGGCTGGGAACCCAAGGCCTTTCACCCTGAATGCTGAAACTCCTGACTAAAGATTCCGCCTACAGTTGTTGCGGGTCAGTTGAATTTGACCCCAGGGAGACATTTTCTATGGAAAGGTCTTTCTGCATGACAAAATCTGGGAGAGAGGAAAGGACTTCTCCAATAAACATATATAATAATGAATTATTTCTGATTATCAGGAAGTCAAACAGTAACAGTATCTAGGCAGTTTCTCATAAAGTGTGTTTTCTTATTCTAATTACACTACATTATTACCTTGTCATCAGTTTACTTAGAAAATGGGGTTAAACAGGAACATTTTCAAGTTTAGGAGCTGAAGAACATATTATACAAAAATACTCCTTAGAAACCAGGAAAAGTATGATTCCTATACAGGACTAAAAAGAATACTTTAAAATATAGGATTAGCATGGGGGAAAGTATCTATATATTTCTGCTGTGAGATTTTCACAGTTATTGTGAACATCTGCTTTCACAAAGCAATGCTGATTCCTGTTCTGAAGTACTGGCACAACGCTTTGCTTCCTGCTTTGCTTTGTTGTTTGCCTGTCCTCACCCCCTCCCCTTTCTCTTCTTTCTTTTCTTCCGTGCTCAGTATCTATATTTCTTTAATTTTACCTCGTTCTTTTGTTTCTAAAAGCACTTCCCTATTACATTTCAATTTGAAGCATCCCCAAAATGCTGTTTAAAAACACGTATAATCCTCTGTGTCACAAAATAGGAATTCTATCAGCTATCGTAAGAACAAGTATCTTGTTTCCCCCATGAGGACAGGATAAATCAATTTCTAGATGTGCCTGGTTGTGCAGTGCTTGCTCATCCTTTGCAATTAAGACGCAGTGGAAGCTGAGGGTAGGATGTTTTCCCTCCTGCTGTCTCATAAGCATTTCATGTCACAAAATACACATGGGGCCTATTTAATTGCTTTTGGTATTCAGCCTGTAAGTGGCAGAAGCAGTGGTCTGGGCTTACCAATGGAAGGAAGTATTGAATGTGCAAGGACAGCTTCCTATCTTTCCTTTGCATAGGCTTGAAGCATTAGGGATGCGCTACATGGCAACCTCACCCAGGTGCAGCACTGAAACTGAACTTTTCCAAGGCGATATATGTCATTACTACAGGCTGCTTCTTGGTTTATTTGTACGTTTGTTTCAAATTCCTATGGGAGAATTCTTCTTCCGAAGGTGATGTAATAGCACACATGAGTAGAATGCCACCCAATGTAAATGCCATGAATAACATGCAGGCTGCAGAACGCAAAGTGGAGAAGGTGAATAGATGGCAGCGAAGTTCTGCATGGTAGTGGGAGCTTTGTCCTTACAAGCATTGCAGAAGCTCACTGCAAATCCAGGCACATTCACAATGTCTGTTTTTATCTGGTTTATCTTAATCTTAGACCGTGGGCCGCACTGGACAAGGCCTGAGCTTTAGTTCCGTCTGCACAGTGCCAGCAATTCCGTCCGTCGCTAAAAACCGATGCGCTCCCTCCCTCCCTCCTCCCCCGGGGAGCAGCGGGCGGGGCTGCGGGCTTTGCTCTGAGCCAGCGCTGCCACCTCGCGGCACCGCGGCTTTTTCTCCAAGGAAGCGTCTGTGGCTGGGCACCAGACTTCATCTTTTCCTGCACTAATTTACGATGATTTTCTTCTGATGAATATCCTGTTTTCCCGAGCCAGCAGGAGAGAGGTCACTTTAATATTTGCAGCATTAAAACAGCCCTTTCATCCTTAATCTCTGTATCTCTAGCTTTTCCTTAGAGACAGGGTGCTGGAATCTTTTGCTCTGCTTTTTCTTACTCCTCCTCTGGGCCTTCTGCTGTGTCACTCACAGTTGCTCAGAGAGATGCAGCGTTAAATCTCTGAGTGCTTGTGCTATGATTTTGGATGGTTTGCATATTTTCCAAGTGCCATGCTGCTGTTTCAGGTGACAGACAAGAAAAGACACTCCTTACGAAGGCCCTCAGTAGTGTATTTCATCTGTCAGGAGTGGTGGTTGGATTATCCTCTGCACACTTCTGGCAGTGGTTTGTGTAACTCCGTCTCAGCCTCACCACTGTCAGCTGTGGCTTCCAACCCTTCCAGACCCATCCTTCCATTCAGGACTCTGCTCCCACCTCCAACTCCGTAACCATCAAAGAAGACGCGCCATACCTAGCAACAGAGCTAGGCTGAAGTAGCATTGGATTTGAGACTGGAGAAGGTGCTTCTCAAGTTTTGCATACGTGTATCCACACTGTTGTGCGGAAGCATATAAGTGTGCTGGTTTTAGACTTGCTAAGCACGGAGCTCTGCAAAACTGACAGTCCTTTGAAAACTGAAAGATACCCGTCTTGCTGGATCCTTTTAAAACTTGAGTTTAATAACTTTGTCATGCATGAACCTGCTGTTAGAAGAGCTCTCACGATTTTAGCTTATCACCGGACAAGTACCTTCTGACCTCTGTGAAACAGTGTTACATTTGTACAGGAACAGTGCTGTCTGTAAATGCTGGATAGGTGCTCATAGCTTACACAGTGTGCTCTATTATATTCTATACTAATAGCTTTCCAGGAAGAGAGAACAGAGGTGCAAGGCTTCTGTTTTCATTGATAAGCACAAAAATGTGGCTGAAGAGGAGATATTGTTCAAACCTCTTCAATGAACCTTTTGCCTCGCTCTGCTCCAGCCCACTCCCAATTACTGAACTGCAGTATTTTATCTAAAGCACCACAGCTCTGCTGCGTCATGGTCGCTGTCTTGCTGGGTTTCATAGGCTGTTCTCTATTCCTTGTATATATCATTCCTTTAGTGAAATGCAGGACTTCTCCCCTACGTTTTCTGAGGTGTTTCTGTTTCATGGAGACCAAACTGCAACCATGACTGTCTTAACTTATGAGCAGTGTGCAACTGAGATACTGCAAGACAGGGAAAATGGACTGAACACCTTCTGGCAAGGCACAGCTCTGAATACTGTGTTTCAATACATCCATTCCAACCTTATATGCTAAGAAACAAACAAACAAATCCCTATCCTTGTCATGGTCTGTACTCAAAAAGACAATGTTTTCCTCCACCGTTACTCTCTTGCATACCAGTTGCAGCATGTTGCATTCTGAGCCTTCCCCTCGCCAAAATCACACACAGTATGAAGTGTGAAGATGGGTACAAAACAGGGAGCAAATCAGGTGAATATGCAAGCAATTTAGCTAAATTCTGAGACTTCATAAATAATGAAGAACTCTGCCATTAAAATTAATGAAATTTCAGAGACATTTATTAATTTGACCTTCAACGTGCTGTGTTGTCTCCAGAAGCACTAGAAACCTGAGCTTCTTGCCTTGGAGAAAGCAGTTTCGGATCTCTGTGCTGGTTTGTATTTGCAGGCATGGTGCTGTGCTGTGTCCATATCCTGATAACCATGGGTGGGAAACTGACCAGTGTTCTGTGTTGGATTCTCCATGTTTCCCACATATTAAAAGGATGTTCTTCCTGACAGGTGCATGTAGGCAGCAATCATCTGCCTAAATACTCAGTGCAGGTATTCAATAACATCGAATGTTACGCTGTCAAGGGGCTGTTATATGAAGGGACATCTTTTCTCTGTCAGGACTGGTGGAGGTGGTGTATCCTCCTTGCTAGCTGTTTTCACTGCCTGATGCACTCCTTTCCCAATATCCCACTGACGAGCTATCGGCTGCCATCTTCTGTCAGTATCCTCTCAGACTTTGGTCTTCTGAACCACTTTCTGCTTCGTCTCTCAGCTGAGATCAGAGACCAGGCTTACTTGAGAAGAAGCATCTGTAGAAAGATGTCCTAAAGCTGTCAGAGACAGGAAGAATGGAAAGGGGTGGGATATCTTGAGTGTACTCTTTGTCTTGATGTTGGTAGCAGATTAGTGAAGGTGTCAATCTGCTCTGCAGGACTCAGCGTCCTTCCCCCCACCACAACACGTGACCCAGAGAAGTGATTGGGGTAATTGGGATGGGTATTGGAAAACAAGACAGGGCATCACAAGGCTCTTGGTGCCATATCTTCTGAGATGCTGTGTATTCTAGTGCCAGAAAGGATGCAGTGGATCTCCTGAAATCTGAAACAATTAGGAATATGGAGCAGCTGCCTTAAAGGAGCAACAAAAAGCCTGGGACTCAGGGAGAAGACGGAGGTTTACAAAACCCCAAGGATGGCACATAAATCAAATGAAGCGCTGCTGTTCACCAGAGCGTGCAATGCTAAAACAATGGGGAACTTGCTGAAACCAGAAAGAAATTAGCTGAAAGACTGTAAAGGAAAGGGATTTTTACATACAGTGAGTAGTGAACATCTCAGACTTCCTGTAACAGAGGCTGTGGACCAGTGCTTTCAAAATGGAATTAGAAAAACACTAGAGCAGTGACCACTAAAGAAATGGACAGGGATGCAGCAGGAGGAAGAAGCAGTGCAGGAGGCCAGGCTCACAACTGCGGAGCTGAACCCAGGGCTGGTGATGTGCCTCACTCTGTTCCTTGTGCTCTGAAAGAAACCAGGATGCAGCATGCCTGGATACTGGAGGATGAGCAAGCTGAAATATACTTCCCAGAGAGAGTGGAGTGGGCAATCAAAAGCCTGACCCCAACCTTGCCATGTGCACAAGTTCCCCCCCATCCATGACACATGCTGTGTTTTTGCTGTCAGCCTGATGCCATGGGATGAACAGACACTGGGAACTGCACCAGAACATCTGAAAAGCAAACACTGGGGTTTAGCCAAACCCATTCATGCTGGCATGAGTCATGGAACTAAATTCTCAAGCAGTCTGAAAAAATTACCCTTCTCATTTTAACCCTGTGTGTATACTCATGCACAGGTGAGTTTACTGTTACCATAGGCTGTTTGGTCAGAACAAAAACATGCAAGGTCAAGAATAAGTTATACAACACGTACATCACTCAGGTCTGATACCATTGTCTTTCCTGTGTTGCGTTGCTGCTTGTGAGCTCTGGTTACACACCCATTCCTGGGTACAAAGAGAGAACGCAATGGTGATACGTGTGAGACTGTTGTCAAAGGAAATGTTTTTGCTGCTACTTCCATTGTTAAAGTGAGGTTACTTGCAGCAGTGATGGGAAACTGTCAGAAAAAACGTAAATTTAGATCAGGGTTTTATAGCTATCTAGTGCTCTCTATATACAATGAGTTAATTGAAAAGGATTAGGCTGCTGTTTATTCCCCTTATCTCAATCAAGTGGACTCTGTATAGCAATCTAAAGAGCAGGTTTCTTTCTGCTCCCCTCTCACTCCCCTTCTGAAGTTACGCTGTCTTGCAGTGGTGCCCTAGCTGTGTGGGCTGAACTTCTCTTCAGCACTGACCCAGCGTGTGCTCAGCACCTCCCTTCTCTCCTTTCTGCAGCCTGCTGTCGTGTCATCAGAGAGCTGTCAAGTCAGCAGTGCAAGAGGAGAAGCACAGGAAAAGTCCCAAAGGCAGTTACTTGCTTTGTAAATGCTTCCTTTTCCTATTTGCTCTTTGTCTCTCTCTAACCGTGTGAATTCCTGTAGTGATCAGCCAGCTTTTCGCTTTTACCCATATTTCCGCTGTCCCCCAAGATAAGGTCCTTTCCTTGATCTTCTCTGCCTGCCTACGTACATCACAAGGCAGCTATCCTGAGTAGCTGATGCTTAGTCAGAATTCAGAAGCTGTAGCCAACAATGCAATCTACAGACAGAATTTTAAAAATGTAAAAGTTAGTAGTCATTTTACATAACTCTGTTGGCTGCCTGTACTTTTGGCATGTAACAGGACACAGATGGTAAAGAACAACAGGGGATAACCTTGTAAACAGTCACCCAGTCTGCTTCCTTGGCCATATCCGTCACAGGCTTACACTAAAGGAGACTTCTGTGAACACCATGCTGCATCATAATCTGCAGTCTGTATCTCACTAGCACATTAGTTTCTGGTCAGACCTTCCTCACTCTGCAAATAAAGCTGGAAAAGCCAGCCACTGTGCTTTTATAGAAGAAAAGACTTGTTGCCAAGCTGGTAAACACCTGAGATTGTACGGGAATTCTGAATGGAATCACACAAAATTAAAGCTACCGAAGTTTATACATTTCACAAGATGGGAAGTGATGGCATGGGTAATATTCAGGTAGAATATTTTGCTCTGCTTTTTTTCGCTCACTCTTTGCTCTAATTGCCGGGCAGAATCTTGTGGATGAATAACAAAGATGGAGACTTAAAAATGGCAATAAACATTATAGGTCCACATTTCTGTTTCAGACGCACGTACGCTTTATTTTCAGCATCTACTGTTTGCATGTTACATACTTTGCCAGCCTACAGGAACGTGCAGGCGTGCTCTCCGAAGAGCCGGTCTGGTGGTGAGGGGCAGGAGCTGCTCCTGCAGGAGGGCAGCACACAAACACAGCACGGGAAGCCCCTCACCGTGGGCTCTGTGCCCACCGCAGCCTTCTGGCCCCATCGGTGGAGCCATTCAACACGTAACAGCAAATTAATCTCATTTTACAGCTACTATACTAGACATGAATTTTTAACTGATTTGTAATCATGATTACATCCCTTTGAAGTTTATGCCTTCTGGTGTGTTTCACCTGTGTTCAGAGATGAGATGTGCTTCGCTGTCACAGTCATAAATACATATTCTGAGATGCTGGCCCAGCATGCCAAATTCACACACGAGAAAAGCACTGAAACTAAAAAGATGAAACATGGATTGCCTAAATAGAAACCCACCCGGGAATTCCCTTGTGGCACCCTTCCCTGACAGAAGCTCAGCACATGCCAGCGCAGCTCCTGATCCCCTCCTGCAGCCAGTGGCGACCAGCCTTGGCCATTGCCCTCGTAGCGGCCCAGTCCCACCCGTCACGGCACAGCAAAGTGGGGAGCAGCTGCTCTGCTGGGCTGATGCCGTCCTGTTCGTGATCGCCATCAGATCGTTAGATCTGATCCTCACTCCACACACATGGAAAGAAACTTCCACAGCTGTCAGACTTCAGCACAAGCAACACTTTTCTCTCAAAAGTGGGGTCTAGGACTGCCTCTCCCGTGTGGACACACTGACTTCAGGGGAAAAAAAGCCTGTCTGAAGGGGCTTTACCTCCATTGTCCCTTCAGCTCTCACTTGAAACTACAAGAGGCAAGCTTTGTAATCAAGCACCTGGGAATTATTATCAGTGTGTGTCTCATTTTCAACATAATATGTTTCAACAGAGTTGTGGGTTTGCTTGCTTACGGTCCTAGACCAGCCGTGAGCCGTGTCCAGCTGAACGTCATCTGTTCGCAAACATGACCATGTTTTCTTCCATACAGAACAGAGCTGTTTCAGCAATGTTTAATCAACCAGCGCTGACCTTTCTTCCCAAACGGCACAATTTCATTTTAAATAAATGTTTAACTACTGATTTCTAAGAGGAAAAGTTCAAAACACGTAGAGCCTACTTTTAATCTCAGACTAGCTTTACAGTTATTGCACGGCGTGGTTGCTGCAGGAGTGCCAGTGTTTTAGGATACAAAAAGATTTGTTCTGCAGTCCAGGAGTCTTCTGACACTTGTATTATCTCTTTTTTTTTCTGATTTTGCTCCTGTTACCTTTCTGCATTGTCTTAAGACACGTGAAAATATTGTCAAAGAGGCAAGAATTAAACCCATGCTTTAACTCTGGCAAAATCAGTGATGTTTTCTTTTAGCAAATGCATGTTTGAGAATTGATCAGAACCATCTCAGGATATACCTACCCTGCAGTCTCTATCCAGCATAGACAAACTGAGCTAGACATCTTGGCTAGATAGCCAGATCTCACAGGAGGGAGCTAACTGTGGGCTGCCGAAAAGTTTCTGCCAAAAACTTTTCTGCTGAAGAGTCTTGATTTTCTTTTTCTGCTGAAAAGTTTTGATTTGGCTGAAAAGTTGTGTGTTAGGCAGCTTACAGCGCTGAACTTTGCGTTCCCACAACTTGCCTATCCCTGACTACCAGATCTCCGTTATTTAATGTGAAGTCCACTTTCTACCTGATAGCAGAATCCCAGAAATGACCGATGTGTGGGCATATTCTGGGACCACGGACATGAAAATGCGTTAGCTTATTGTATACCAATTTGCCTTGACTTCAGAAGGTTGTGAATGTAACTGCTAAAAATAATCAAGCTACCTCTCCACAGAGGAAAGGGCCAGTCTGGACGGAGCAGTGTGAAGCCAGCACTCTTCAAACAACTGCGCTCTCAATTCACAGTTTGCTTCCTGACCTCCATAGTAGGAATGGAGGAGAAAAACTCTTGCCCCCATCACCTCACCATCACCAAAAGGGCACAGACCTTGAGGAGAACATCCTGAGAACTGTGAGGAAGGTGAAACCTTAGGTTGCAACTGTTTGATCAGATCTTGATTATTTTATACAGAAGTACAGCTCTTCTTACAGGTCACTGGTGTATCTGCTGGGGCCTTCACAACTGAGGTCACAAATCAGCTCTTCTGAGTTTTGTTTCCCTGTTTCCAGACTCTTCCAGCCTACTTGCTTCCACCCAGCTTAAAGTCCACTCACCCAAACTTTTATGGGATGCTTGCTAGTAATTGCTCTCAGTTATTTGGGCTGGTGTAGTTCTCACAGCTACCAATGGTTTATGAAGTTTTCAAAATCCAACTGCATCTCCACAAAATGATTTTATGGTGCCAGGCTGGAATATGAAGTACAGAATCGTCCGGTTCTGAAGAGCATGGCAGCTACATCTCAGGCTTTCAGGACTGTCTGCAATGGCTAAATGAGGCAAAAGCTGTGTGGTATTCCAGGAGAAGGTGTTTTTGCATAGCTCAGGCATAGGAAAGGTGCAGATGCTCAAAGTGCTTTAGAAGAAAGCAATATGTATGCGAAGAGGTGTGCTCTTTCAAGGATGTTTGCCCTGCGCTCCTTAGTGCCTGCAATGGTTTGAGCCTGTGCCTTCAGTTTTACCACTTAAATCTCTGCCCTTACAATCCACTGATAACCATAATTAGCGCAGGCAATCTCGATTTCTTGGGATTTCTTTCCCCTCAGAGAGTGCAGGTATGAGATTATGGGCGACACAAGGATTCCGTGATGCAGTGAGTGGTCACCCACATTTGCGTTTTCCCGACCACTGCCTGAAAGGCTGCATCCGGGCACAGGTGTTGAGCACACGCGGCTTTAGATGGGGTGCCCGGATTTCTGATCGGACTACCAGCAAAACGCAGCGCTTGGTTTTACTGCACAGCTAGGCAGGATGAGACCAAGAGCAGGGTGATGCGGCAGGGTCTAGGCTCCCGGGTTTGGCTGCAGCAGTATTCCATAGAACCACGGAACATCCCGAGCCGGAGGCGACCCACGAGGACCGCGGGGTCCAACTNGCAGGATGACGGACCGGTCCGCCTTCGACACCAATGTCATCACCATGACCCGCTTCGTGATGGAGGAGGGACGGCGGGCAAAGGGCACCGGGGAGTTCACGCAGCTCCTCAACTCGCTCTGCACCGCCGTCAAGGCCATCTCCACCGCCGTGCGCAAGGCGGGCATCGCCAACCTGTGAGTGCCGCCGCCCCGTCCCCAGCCCCGTGCCCATCTCAGCACCAGGGCACCGCTTCGTGCCGTGGGGCATGTCATCGGCTCCGGGTGTTCGGTTTCTTTTCCTCCTTGGGT